>CAUYLG010019372.1:0-60718 GCA_963573385.1 Cacajao melanocephalus | reverse complement strand
TCTCAAAAAAAAAAAAAAAAAAAAAAAAAAAGCAGCAGCAGAATTTAAGTCACAATTGTCAAACCAAACACCCAAAAACCCACTAAAATTAAATAAGCTGGGAGATAACTGAAAACTAAGGCCAAAATAGGTAAATTTTATAACACAACTGTCCTCCAGCGTGGGTTACAGAGCAAGACACTTTAAAAAAAAAAAAAAAAAAAAAAAAAAAAAAAAAGCAGCAGCAGAAGTTAAGTCACAATTGTCAATCCAAACTCCCAAACTCCCACTAAAATTAAAGAAGCTGGGAGATAACTGAAAACTTAGGCCTAACTAGGTTAATTTGATATTGAACAGAGATCACTAGAGGCAAGAAGATGTCTAAAGAAACTCTGAACACATACACATAACAAGTACCTTGGAGGTATTTCAAATTACATGAGGATAGGAGCCAAACAAGACACAAAATGGAAAGAAGACTTGGTCTTAAGGTGGGGAATTAAAAGAGGGTTAAAAAAAAAAAAAGGAAAGAGAAAGAAAACAAATGTCATGTTTCTTTTGAAATTTTTCATGTTTACTTTCAATTTTTAACATCCATAAATACAGAGAAATACAGTCCCATATATGCCCACCAGCAAAAATGAACATGTTAACATTTATCTACATCTCCTTCAGAACTCTAGTTTAGAAAAATACCTTTAGGGGTAAAGTGCCACGTTCAGAAATGCAAATGGTTCTGAAAATAATTTGAAGTGTGTGTGTGTGTGTGTGTGTGTGTGTGTGTGAAAGAGAGAGAAAGAGAGCGAGAAAGATGGGAGAAGGAGAGAGAGAAAAAAAGGAAAGAAGGAGGGAAGAGATTAGGTTGTTTTTAATTCTTCAAACACTATTACAAATTGTGTTGCAGCATACATCTTTGTACAAGTCTCTCTGTGCATATATGTGAGAATTTTTCTGAAGTAGATGCCCAAAAAAGGAAGCACTGGATTAGGGTACACACACATTCAATTGTATTAGGTATCACTACATAACTTTCAAAGCGTTAATAGTTTTACTAATTTACACTCCCACCAGTTACATATTAGTTCCTTTTCCTAATATCCTCGCCCATATCTGATGCTATTGGCTTTCTTACTCTGCCAGTATGTTATGCTTGACATAGTATGCTCTGGTTTTTTCAACTGCAAACTACCTATATGTATCTTTACCCATTGTAAAATTCAGTTATTAGTCTTTTCCTTGTGATGTGTGGAGTTTTTTATACTGTTTAATTCAATTTTCAATGAAAATTCAAGTTACGCATTCACCTAGACACAACAGAAATGAATCAATGTTTTCTCCCAAGTTACCGTAAGAGAAAAATGTAGATTTCCTGTCCTTATTCATCCCAAATGCATGCACTGTTTCATGAAGCTGGATTTTCTTTGCACATAGCCTCCCATGCCTCAAAGGTGACAGCAAATCTCTGCCCCTACACACTCCCACCACCACACAATTCAATTGTTGGTATCATAACCCACTCATTTGAATGTAACATGGACATATATTTCTGATATAGAAAATATAGGTATATTTTCTATCACTAAACCTATATAGAAAATATAGGTATATTTTTTATCTCTAAATTTTATATTTCTAAATATAGGTATATTTCCTATCTCTAACCATGGTCAAATTATAAGTTATACTCTCAATACGATATCTAACTCCTGAAACTAAGTAAGCATCACTCCCAAGAATTTAAAATGATACAGTAAGAAAAATGAGAATGCCAAAGACATTTTTATTTTATCTGACTTATATAACTAGACATTGGATATTTTTATTGCACTAATTTCTAAAAATAAAATAATGTATATTGAGCAAAAATTTTATCAGATATTTTATATTTTCAAATTTGATCCTTAAAACAATACTGTGAGGTAAAAATATGAGCATCCTCATTTCACTGTTGAGGAGCCTGAGATTTTGAGATGACAAGTAACTTGTCCAGAGTCACAAAGCTAGTTAAGTGGTAGAACCAGGATTCAAAACCAGATCTGATTCTGTTGTTCAGGCTCTTGCTGGCTTTGAATGGTTACAAGCCTTGGTAAATATAATGAAAGCTATTCTCCATTATAATTAGCATGCTTGCCCTAAATCCTCTAGACCCAAGGGCAAAAGGCTTGTATGTAAAAAGTATAAGCAGGCAAGAAGAACAAAATTGGAGAACTAGCATTACCTGATTTTAGGGCTTATTATAAAGCTACAGTAATCAAAACAATATGGTATAGCTGCAAAGAAAACTCTCAGGTGAAGAATACCCTTGTCAACAAATGGCCCTAGAACAATGAGATATTCATATTTTTAAAAAGGAACTTTGATACATACCTTGAATCCTAAACAAAAATTAAATCAAAATGGATCATAGAACTAAATGTAAAACTTAAAATTAAAAAATATCTAAAGAAAACATAAGAGAGATCTTTTCACCTTGGGTTAGGCAAAGATTTCCTAGATATGACACCAAAGCAAAATCCATAAAAGGATAAATTGGTAAATGACATTTTATCAAAATGAATGTTCACTCTTTGAAACACACTGGTAAGAGAATGAAGATAAGTCACAGATTGGGGGAAAATATCTGTAAAGCATATATTGGATAAAGGACTTCTAGCTAGAACCTATAAAATAACTCTCAATAACTGTGAAAGCAAGCAATCCAACTAAAGAGTAGGCAAAAGATTTGAACAGATATTTTACCAAAGATATACAGATAGCAAATAAGCACATAAAACAATGCTAACCATCATTAGTCATTAGAGAAAGGCAAATTAAAACCATATTACTTATTAAAATTGCTAAAATTAAAAGGACTAATGATACCAAATGTTGGTGAAGATGTAGAGTAACTATAACATTCAGGGACTGCTGGTGGGAGTAGACAATGATACAGTCACTTTCGAAAACAGTTTGGCAATTTCTTAAAAACTTACACATACACCTACCATATGAGCTAGATATCCTACCCTTGAGTATTTACCCAAAAGAAATGAAAGCATACGTCCATACAGAGACTTGAACATGAGTATTCATAACAGCTTTATTTGTAATAACCAAAAACTAGAAGTAATCCAAGTTTCCATCAGTAGATGAATGGACAGACTTATTTCCACATAATGGAACACTACTCAGCAATTAAAAGGAATGAACAATGGATATATGTCACAACATGTATGAATCAAAATAATTGTGCAAGTGAAACAAGTCACACATAAAAAAAGTACATATTGTATAAATCCACTTACATAAAATTCTAGAAAATGAAAACTAATACACAGTGACAGAAAGCAGACTGCAGTTGCCTGAGGGGCCTAAGGGAGAGATTGGGAGGGATAACAGGAAGGGACTTCAAAGGGGAACAAGGAAGGTTTTGGGGTACTGGATATGATCATTATCTCAATCATGGTAATGGTTTCATATGTCAAAACTTCACAAACTATGCACTTTAAATATGGGTAGTTTATTATATGTCAATTATATTTCAATAAAGCAGTTTCATAAGTACATAAGCAGGCAAAAAAAAAACCACATACTCTTGTGTAACATAAAAAAGTCATATTTAAAAGTTAAAAATACCCCTAAGTAATAAAATTTATTCAGTTAATAGAAGAAAAGAAATAGCAAAATCGAATTAACCAACAGTGGGTTAATTTAGAGGCAGCTCATGTTATGTCCTGGTCATGTGTGGATGTAAAAGTAAAGTTCTTACAAAAGAATGGCCTGTTAGATTAAAGCTACAGGCTTTAAAAATAGGCCAACCAAGATTCCTCTTTAAAATCTCTTAGAAGGTTTTTTATTTCCTAAAAGAAAGCTTTGACAAATGTCTACAGAGTAAAGATGTAGAAAATAAATCTAGAAAATTAAGTATACAAGTGGAAAGGCAAATGGTTTGTGTCCAACCTTTGGATACACTGCAACATGGCAGCACTAGATTGATATCGGACCCTTGGGATCTTAACACTGTGCCCAGACATTCCCAAGTGACAGAAGTCCTTTTAAAGTGGTCTCTGCTGGGAAAGTTGATGAAGTACCAACTATTTGTGAGGCCCTCATAGCACTTGGCCAGGAATATTTCCTGAGAGCCAGTGGAAACAGAACATGGGAAAGGGTTCTGGTCCTTAAGTCCCACAGAATGAAAAACTGGCCAAGACACTGTGATTTGATGCCAGCGAAACAGGAATATACATCCACCCACTGCCAAGACAATCATCAGGAGCTTCTGATGAAAATCAAGCAGGTCTTCGGAGTACCACCTTCCCCTGCAGCCTAAAAGCTAATAAAGTTCGCAATTGTTCTGTGCAGCACCCCAAGCATGTTAAAAAGGAGTGTCTTTAAACTTAATGCATTTGTTGAACAGTTTTCCATTAAAGCCATAATTCTTGAACACATGGTGGGAACGTTTTACTGATAAGTGTATTTAAGGAAGCCCACAGATTGGAAGTGCTCTAACCAGTGAGGCAAGAAGTCTAGTTTCATTTAGGGCCCCACCACAGGCTCACTGTCTCTTTTAATTAATTAACCAATTTATTAAACAAATATAGATTAATGAGAGGCAGATAACTAGGAAAATAACATAATCAGCTGGGAAACTATCTCCCACTGATGAAAGAGTGAAAAGAAGGCAGCTGCTAATTTTTCACACCTGTAAGGGGCTAGCGGTGGTGAAAATTTGTCATCAGATAAATGACCATACAGTGTCAGAATCAAAATCACAGAAGAGGAAGCTAGATTTATAAAATATTTAAACTTAAACTGGAAGGGCATGAGAGACATCCAGAGTTTAACTGACTGGCTGAAAGTCACATAGCTCTTGATGGCAATGGTGGAATATTTCATTCATACAATAGACAAAACTATTTACTGGGGATCTACCATGTGCCAAGCACCATGCTCAGACCTGAAGATGCAGCAGCCTTCAAAGGACAGGGTCCCTGGCTTTATGCAGTCTGAAAGAATTTTGCTTTCTTGACTCCAGGCAGGGGGCCTTCTATTATAGTAGACTAATACTAGATTAAACATACCCATCAGCAAAGAGCGCGCACACACACACACACACACAGTGTTAGAAAATGTTACACAGAAAGAAAGTGTGCAATGAAAGGAGATGCTCAAAGGCATCTGCTCTGGACATAACAATAACTCCAAGCTATGGGGTTCCCCCTTCTTCCTTTCCACTCCCTGAAATTAAAAGCAAACGCTTATATATAGAACAGTTTCTGTGGTCCACAGAAAATCATTTTAATAGAAATGATTAGTAGCTCTTTCCAAGTTTTTTTCAACCTCCAGGTGTATATTTTAGAAACAGAGCTTATGTATAATACTCATAATAAAAATCACCAATGCAGTTTTCTGGCCCTAAGATATCACATCGGCACAAGACACTGAGATGTTAACACTAATTGTCTCTGGGTGAATAATTTTATGGGCATTCTTCACTTTCTACTCTGTTCCACTGTGCTTCAAGACTTGCAGTTTAGAAACAAGAAAATAAAATTTCCCTTGTAAATAATAAAAGACTTTCCTATTTAAAAAGACAGGTCTGCTCTAACACAAGCTATTCTTAAGTAATCACAAATAGTAAAGCACTGGACATTATTTCCTCTCCAAAGCCTTCAACATCTTGTAGTAGGTTTTAAATAATTGATATATGAATGTGTTTCTTTGCAAATGACAAAAAATTACATTTATAATTAAAAATGGTAAGACTGTAATTTGTCTAATGCTTCATAAAATTGCCAAGTACTCTTCTATATAGTACATCAGCTGATTCTTTTTTTTTAAAATACATATATTTTATTGTTTTAGGCTTTGGAGTACATGTAAAGAACATGCAAGATTGTTGCATAGGTATATATATGGCAATGTGGTTTGCTGCCTTCCGCCCCATACCTATATCTGACATTTCTCCCCATGTTATCCCTCCCCAACTCCCCACTCCCCCGCTGTCCCTCCCCTAGTTCCCCCCAACAGACCCCAGTGTGTGATGCTCCCCTCCCTGTGTCCATGTGTTCTCATTGTTAAATGCCCACCTATGAGTGAGAACATGCGGTGTTTGATTTTCTGTTCTTGTGTCAGTTTGCTGAGAATGGTTTCCAGGTTCATCCATGTCCCTACAAAGGACACAAACTCATTGTTTTTTATGGCTGCATAGTATTCCATGGTGTATATGTGCCACATTTTCCCTGTCTAGTCTAACTTTGATGGGCATTTGGGTTGGTTCCAGGTCTTTGCTATTATAAACAGTGCTGCAATGAACATTTGTGTGCATGTGTCCTTATAGTAGAACAATTTATAATCCTTTGGATATATACCCAGTAATGGGATTGCCGGGTCAAATGGGATTTCTATTTCTAGGTCCTCGAGGAATCCCACGCTGTCTTCCACAATGGTTGAACTAATTTACACTCCCATCAACAGTGTAAAAGTGTTCCTATTTCTCCACATCCTCTCCAGCAACTGTTGTCTCCCGATTTTTTGATGATCGCCATTCTAACTGGCAGGAGATGGTATCTCAATGTAGTTTTGATTTGCATTGCTCTAATGACCACTGATGATGAGCATTTTGAAATCTTAAAGGCATTCCTGGCACAGGGATTAATCAAAAGCCAGCATGGTGGATTAGCATCCAAGATGGAGTTACTTTATCCTCCACAAGAGGCTATCACTTAGCCCACCACAATAGGCATAACAAATCCTATTTTCAATATAATTCAATTTAAAGATAATATGTCTTTTATGAGGGGGGTGATAATGAGAAGACAGAAAAAAGAAAGAATTTCTTATATACTATACCTTTCAAATGACTACTTAGAAAGGAGATAGGTTTTAATATTTCCAGATGTATCAGTCTCTCATCTTGTTGCTCTATCTTCTGATACAATATTGAGAATTTAAAAAACTAGCTTGTAACTTATTTCCAAGAAAGCCAGTGTTTATCCTAGAAATTGCTTCATCCTTGAACTTATAAAATTCACTTCTGCCAAAAGAAAGAAAAAATGGAAGGACAAATAGGCTGCTCATATGAAAATGATGACTTCAAGTCACCTATCAATTTTCTTTTGAAGACGATTCACAAGCCACCATTTTGCCCTAGGGAGAAGTGTTGCCATTTTCACAGCAAGGTGTTTTTTTTTTTTTTGTACGGTGAAATGACAGTTTTCTTCAACAGTAAAACTGAATTAACTTCTGAAGGAAAAAACGCAGTAAAGATGTCAAACTCATAAAATATATCATGTTTTGAACATGTGCACATGTTTTTGGACTGACCTGATCAAGAAAGAAAATTTCCTCAAGGTACTAGTGATTCGGGAACTAGGTGGTTGAAGGACAGGTGGGGGTGAGGATGGGAGTATTGGGAATAAGGAGGAGAGATTGTAAGTGTAACTTAGATACAATTGTATCATGCAGAAATAGCTCCATTATCTTGAGTTCTAAGGTATAGAAATGGATGATAATAACAGACATATTTGCTATTTGTGCTGTGCCATATTAAGCAGTCTAAAAGATGTATCTAAGTCTACAGTCAAAGTGATACAGCTCCAAACTAGAAAGCCTGATATGTCTCAGAGGAAAGTCTTCTTTACCTCCCTTCTTTCTCCACTTTCTTCCTCTTTCCATCCTTCTTTCTCTTCTTCCTTTCCCACTCTTTTTCTTCCTCCCTCCCTTTTCTTCTATCCCTTTTTTAAAAATGTCCTTTCAGAAAAATAGTTTGGCTTACTAAAAGCGATACTTAGTCACAGACACTAAGTGTATGGGTGTGAAATACTGCAACCTACAAGAAAGAGACATTATGACCCTTATATTCTGTTAAAAGAAGATTTCAAACCATAAAGCTTCTAGAAAAATTCTATAAGAAGAGATAATTCAACATTTTCCCTCCTGACCAATAGAAGAAAATCAGAACAGTTCCACAGAGAAAGTTATGGATACTCATAATATCTCATTCTCTTATTCTTTTGTGTCATGCCATGAGATATTATGAGTATCCATAACTTTACAACTATGCATAATTCTTTATCGTTTATAGCACTATCTCATAATTCTTTAATTTTGTCGTCATAATAGCCATTGAAGTAAATAGGAAAGATAGTGATCCTTTCAGTATTTTATAGAAAAAGATATGGATGCAGAGTCAACCTGAGATGTTACCTACTGGTACAAAACACCAGGCTCACTGCAGAAAGCGTAGATATCTGTGTACAGCTGTGGCTACCTGTAATAGAGCATTTCACGAAGCTGGGTCTCAGCTCAGTCATGCCTCTTCCTGGTTGACTCTACCTAAGGAGCTTCATATTCGTGGGACTCAATTCTGTTTTTTTATAACAAAGAAGGAGTAATCTATGATTTCTCAAATTCTTTTTAGCTCATATAAGTTCAAATTGTAGAAATCCTTTTCAACAAGGCCATGCCTGGCCTCTGTGCATAGGAAAACTTTACCTTTTCTCTTTAAATTTCTCTTACTCTGGCTAATGAGAACACATTTTATTTTTGGCACCCAAACTTACCTCAGTGTGACCTTAAAGTAAGAGGATTGTTTGGAATAAGAAGACAATTCCAGGGCTCTGAGTTTTCTTCATGACTGAAGACAGTTGTTCATAAGGCAGCACCTCATGCTCTTATGGTTTTTACTAGCCAACTTCCACTGGAAGCATCATCTTATTCTGTCCCTCTCAGTGGGTATACCGTATTAGAGCCAGCTAACTGATCAGATGAAGAAAGTTCATTTATAAATTATTCAAAGTTAATGATGTAATTTTTTTTTGTGTGTGTGTGTGTAAGACAAGGAGTTTTGGGCTAGGATGGATTCTTGTGTGTGTGGTTCTTTCTTTCTTTTTTTTATTATTATACTCTAAGTTCTGGGGTACATGTGCAGATACTGCAGAATTGTTACATAGGTATGTACTTGCCATGGTGGTTTGCTGCCTCCATTCCCCCTTCACCTACATTAGGTATTTCTCCTAATGTTATCCTTCCCCATCTGCCCCACCCCCTGCTATTGCTCCCCTAGCTCCCCACCCCACAAAAGACCCCATTGTATGATGTTCCCCTTCCTGTGTTCATGTGTTCTCATTGTTCAACACCCACTTATGAGTGAGAACATGCCTTGTTTGGTTTTCTGTTCTTGCGTCAGTTTGCTGAGAATGATGGTTTCCAGATTCATCCAAGTCCCTGCAAAGGACAGGAGCTCATCCTTTTTTATGGCTGCATAGTATTTTATGGTGTGTATGTGCCACAATTTCTTTATCCAGTCTATCCTTGATGGGCATTTGGGTTGGTTCCAAGTCTTCACTATTGCAAACAGTGCCTCAATGAACATACATGTGCATGTGTCTTTATAATAGAATGACTTATAATCCTTTGGGTATATACCCAGTAATGGAATTGCTGGGTCAAATGGTATTTCTATTTCTAGATCCTTGAGGAATACCCACACTGTCTTCCACAATGGTTGAACTAATTGACACTCCCACCAACAGTGTCAAAGCATTCCTATTTCTCCACGTATCAGTTGTCTTCAGATTTTTTAATGATCACCATGCTAACTGGCAGGAGATGGTATCTCAATGATTTTGATTTATATTTCTCTAATGACCATTGATGATGAGCATTTTTTCCTGTTTGTTGGCCACATAAATGTCTTCTTTTGAAAAGTGCCTGTTCATATCCTTCACCTACTTTTTGATGGGGTTGCTCTTTTCTCGTAAACTTGTTTTAGTTCTTTGTAGATTCTGGATATTAGCCCTTTGTCAGGGTAGAATGTAAAATTTTTTTCCCATTCTGTTGCTTGCCAGTTCACTCTAATGATTGTTTCTTTTGCTGTGCAGAAGCTCTTAAGTTTAATTTTATCCCATTTGTCTATTTTGGCTTTTGTTGCCATTGCTTTTGGTGTTTTAGTCATGAAGTCCTTGCCCACACCTATATCCTGAATGGTATTGCCTAGGTTTTCTTCTAGGGTTTCCATGGTGTTAGGTCTTATGTTTAAATCTTTAATCAATCTGGAGTTAATTTTTGTATAAAGTGTAAGGAATGGGTCCAATTTCAGCTTTCTGCACATGGTTAGCCAGTTTTCCCAACACCATTTATTAAACAGGGAATAATAATTTCCCCATTGCTTGTTTTTGTCAGGTTTGTCAAAGATCAGATGGTTGTAGGTGTGTGGCATTACTTCCAAGACCTCTGTTCTGTTTCATTGGTCTATATCTCTGTTTTGGTACCGTACCATGTTGTTTTGATTACTGTAGCCTTATAGTATATAGTATAGTTTGAAGTCTGGTAGTGTGATGCCTCCAGCTTTGTTCTTTTTGCTTAGATTGTCTTAGCTATGTGGGCTCTTTTTTGGTACCATATATAAGTTTAAGGTGGTTTTTTCCAGTTCTGTGAAGAAGGACAATGGTAGCTTGATGAGGAGAGCCTTGCATCTATAAATTACTTTGGGCAGTATGGCCATTTTCATGATATCGATTCTTCCTAACTATGAGCATGGAATATTTTTCCATCTGTTTGTGTCCTCACTTGTTTCCTTAACCAGTGGTTTGTAGTTGTCCTTGAAGAGGTCTTTCACATCCTTTGTTAGTTGTATTCCTAGGTATTTTATTATCTTTGTAGCAATGTGAATGGGAGTTTGCTCATGATTTGGCTCTGTATTTGTTATTGGTGTATAGGAATGCTTGTAATTTTTGCCCATTGATTTTGTATCCTGAGACTTTGCTGAAGTTGCTTATCATCTTAAGGAGATTTTGGGCTGAGACGATGGTGTCTTCTAAATATACAATCATGTCGTCTGCAAATAGAGACAATTTGACTTCCTATTTTCCTAACTGAATATATTTTAATATTTCCTTTCCTTGCCTGATTGCTGTGGCTAGAACTTCCAATACTATGTTGAACAGGAATGGTGAGAGAGGGCACCCTTGTCTAGTGCCAGTTTTCAAAAGGAATGCTTTCTGTTTTTGCCCATTTAGTATGATATTAGCTGTGGGTTTGTTGTAGATAGCTTTTATTATTTTGAGATACTGTCCCTAGTTTATTGAGAGTTTTTAGCATAAAACGCTGTTGAATTTTGCCGAAGGCCTTCTCTGCATCTATTGAGATAATCATGTGCTTTTGTCTCTGGTTCTGTGTATGTGATGGATTAAATTTATAGATTTGTGTATGTTGAACCAGCTGGGATGAAGCCAACTTGATCATGATTGAAATTTTTTTTAAGTGCTGTTGCATTCAGTTTGCCAATATTTTATTGAAGATTTTTGCATTGATGTTCATCATGGATATTGGCCTGAAATTTTCTTTTTTAGTTGTGTCTCTGCCAGGTTTTGGTATCGGGATGTGTTGGCCTCATAAAATGAGTTAGGGAGGATTCCCTCTTTTTGTATTGTTTGAAATAGTTTCAGAAGGAATGGTACCAGTTCCTCTTTGTATGTCTGGTAGAATTTAGCTGTGAACCCATCTGGACCTGTACTTTTTTTGGTTGGTAGGCTATTAATTGCTGCCTCGACTTCAGACCTTGTTATTAGTCTATTCAGGGATTCAACTTCTTCCTGGTTTAGTCTTGGGGGGGTGTAAGTGTCCAGGAATCCATTTCTTCTATATTTACTGGTTTATGTGCCTAGAGGTGTTTGTAGTAATCTCTGATGGTAGTTTGTATTTCTATCGGATCACTTGATATCCCATTTATCATTTTTTATTTCATCTATTCAACTCTTCTCCCTTTTCTTTTTTGTTAGTCTGCTAGTGATCTATCTATTTTGTTGATCTTTTCAAAAACCAGCTTCTGGATTTACTGATTTTTTTGAAGGGATTTTTTGTGTCTCTGTCTCCTCCAGTTCTGCTCTGATATTAGTTATTTATTGTTTTCTGCTAGATTTTGAATTTGCATGATCTTGCTCCTCTAGTTCTTTTAATTTTGATGATAGGGTATCGATTTTAGCACTTTCCTTGCTTCTCATGTGGGTATATAGTGTTATAATTTTCCCTCTAGACCCTGCTTTACATGTGTCTCAGAGATTCTGGTACATTGTGTCTTTGTTCTCATTGGTTTTGAAGAATATCTTTATTTCTGCCTTCATTTCATTATTTATCCAGCAGTCAGTCAGGAGCAGGTTGTTCAGTTTCCATGTAGTTGTGTGCTTTTGTGTGAGTTTCTTAGTCCTGAATTCTAATTTGATTGCACTGTGGTCTGAGAGACTGGTTGTTATGATTTCCATTCTTTTGCATTTGCTGAGGAGTGATTTACTTCCAATTAGATGGTCAATTTTAGAGTAAGTGAGATGTGGTGCTGAGAAGAATACATATTCTGTGGATTTGGGGTGGAGAGTTCTGTAGATGTCTATTAGGTGTGCTTGGTCCAGATCTGAGTTCAGGTCCTGGATAACCTGTTAATTTTCTGTCTCGTTGATCTGTCAAATATTGACAGTGGAGTGTTCCAGTCTCCCACTAATACTGTGTGGGAGTATAAGTCTCTTTGTAGGTAATTGAGAACTTGCTTTACATATCTGGGTGCTCCTGTATTGGGTGCATATATACTTAGGACAGTTAACTCTTGTTGCATTGATCACTTTACCATTATGTAATCCCCTTCTTTTTCTCTTTTGATCTTTGTTGGTTTAAAGTCTGTTTTATCAGAGAGTAGAATGGCAACCCCTGCTTTTTTTGCTCTCCAATTGCTTGTTAAATCTTTCTCTATCCATTTATTTTGAGTCTATGTGTGTCTTTACACGTGAGATGGGTCTCCTGAATACAGCACACCAATAGGTCTTGACTTTTTATCCAATTTGCCAGTCTGTGTCTTTTGATTGGGGCATATAGCACATTTACATCTAAGGCTAATATTGTTACATTTGAATTTGATCCTGCTGTTTTGATATTAGCTGGTTATTTTGCCCGTTAGTTGATGCAATTTCTTCATTGTGTCAATGGTCTTTACCATTTGGTACGTCTTTGCAGTGGCTGGTACTGGTTGTTCTTTTCCATGTTTAGTGCTTCCTTCAGGAGCTCTTGTAAGGCAGGCCTGGTGGTGATTAAATCTCTAAGCAATTGCTTGTCCATAAAGAATTTTATTTCTCCTTCACTTATGAAGCTTAGTTTGGGTAGATATGAAATTCTGGGTTGAAAGTTCTTTTATTTAAGGATGTTGAATATAGGCCCCCACTCTCTTCTGGCTTGAAGGGTTTCTGCTGAGAGGTCTGCTGTGAGTCTGATGGGTTTCCATTTGTGGGTAACCCGGCCTTTCGAACCTTTCTTTCTCTAGAACATAAAGGATTTTTTTCTTCATGTCAACCCTGGTGAATCTGATGATTATGTGCCTTAGGGTTACTCTTCTTGAGGAATATCTCTGTAGTGTTGTCTGTATTTCCTGTATTTGAATGTTGGCCTGCCTTGCTAGGTTGGGGAAGTTCTCCTGAATGATATCCTGAAGTTTGTTTTTCAGCTTGGATTCATTCTCCTCATCACATTCTGGTACGCCTATCAAACGTAGATTAGGTCTTTTCACATAATCCCATATTTCTTGGAGGCTTTGTTCATTTCTTTTCACTCCTTTTCTCTAATTTGCCTTCTTGTTTTGTTTCATTTAGTTGATCTTCAATCTCTGACATCCTTTCTTTTGCTTGATTGAATCAGCTATTGAAACTTGTGTATGTTTCAGGAAGTTCTTGTACTGTGTTGTTCAGCTTGATCAAGTCGTTTATATTCTTCTCTAAACTGAATTATTCTGGTTAGGATTTTATCTAACCTTTTCTCATGGTTCTTAGTTTCTTTGCATTGGATTGGAACATGTTCCTTTAGCTCAGAGAAGTTTGTGATTACCCACCTTCTGAAGCCTCCTTCAGTCAATTCCTCAAACTCATTCTCCATCTAGTTTTGTTCCCTTGCTGGTGAGGAGTTTTGATCCCTTGGAGGAGGAGAGGCATTCTGGTTTTTGATGTTTTCATACTTTTTGCACTGGTTTCTTCCCATCTTAGTGGATTATCTACCTTTGGTCTTTGAAGTTGGTGACTTTTGGAAGGGGTCTCTGAGTGGGCATCCTTTTTGTTGATGCTGAGGCTATTTCTTTCTGTTTTTCAGTTTCCTTCTAACAGTCAGGCCCCTCTGCTGCAGGACTATTGGAGATCCACTCCAGACCCTGCTTGCCTAGGAATCACCCATGGGGGGTGCAGAACAGCAAGGATTGCTGCCTGTTCCCTCCTCTGATAGCTTCATCCCATGACGGTAGATGCCAGATGTCAACCAGAGCTCTCATGTATGAGATGACTCTTTGGATATACAGGAGTCATGGAGCAGCTTGAGGAGGCAGTCTGGGTTTTGTTTCTATCAGTGTAAAATTCAGATAATAATAGTACTTATTTGATAGGATTGCTATGAGAACTACTTACAATAATCAAGTGATTAGAAGTGTACTTAGTACATAGAAAAAACCAATAAAGATAGCTTGTACTTTTACTCATAGTTTTCATTCAATCTCTGAAGAGCTGTTTTCATTATATCTTTTAAGTTTGAATTCTATATTTAGCATTGCACCTAATTGTTAGTAAGTTAAAAAATTGTGGAAAATACTTAAAAATCCATTTTGCTGCACTGTTTAATAAAGTTTATAGTTTCTGCTTCTTTAAATAAATGTAAAATTTCACTCACTTATAAAGTTCATGAGCTGGTAAATATTTTTTCAGAAGTATACAGTTACTTATAGATTATGTAAAATCCTTTATTTCTGTGCTATTGATGTTTTATGAGAGCTGCTTAACATTTAAATATATCCATAAGGACAGTGATGGGACTGTTTTAATTGTTATGTGGTAGTGTTTATTGTTGTTATTACTTTTTTTTACCTGATTGATTTGTATCTTGCCTAATATGCTGTTGCTGTTGTTGTTTTCTAGTAATTCATTCCTTTAATACTTTATCCAACCGAAAGGGAACAGAGTAGCTCACTGCAGCTAATGTCTGTTCAAGGCTTATATTTATCAAATTCAAATTGACTTTTTCTGTGTATGCATTTGAAGCCAAC
Organism: Cacajao melanocephalus; assembly: GCA_963573385.1. NCBI lineage: Eukaryota > Metazoa > Chordata > Mammalia > Primates > Pitheciidae > Cacajao > Cacajao melanocephalus. Next base: position 45,699 of record CAUYLG010019372.1, on the reverse strand, counting down.
TTACTAAAAGTAAAGTCCCTTGTCTTTATCCATGTTTTCCGCTTTTAAAAAGAAAGCTAACATTTTCTTTCTTTCTGACTTTAGCAAATGTGAAAATTATGTTTACTTGAAGCTAGAATTTGGACCAGAAAGGGAGCATAACAACTTTTGATTAAAAGAATTCTAGATGAATCTTTTCCTGCTTGTCACCTGTCATTAAGTGGATTTAAGCCTCTCAAAGGTTGAAAATTGTTTTTGAGGGTGTTATTTAGGCTTTTATTATTGGAAGCACTCTGATTATTCTACTTTTAGTACACTTTTAAAAATGTAAATTGGGGGTTGACACTTTACTGTTAATACATAGTTTCACTGTTGGCAAATGGAAAACAAATCTGAATGCTTTTTCTTCAGCTAACTATCAAGTTTTCCAAAGAGTAGATGAGATATTTTTCACGAACATGCTGAATAGCTTTCATCAAGCTTAATGGTAACAAAGAACATTATGCTTAGACACTAGAAAGATAATACAAGGATATTAGTGTGAGAAGAAATTTCAGGCCTATTACAAACAATTCCATGTGGAAGAGTTACATATGACGTACAAAACCAACTTAAAGGCTTTGGAGTAGGTCATAAAGCATTCACAAATGATGTCAAATATATATGTAGATTAAAGATCATAGATGATTAGATAAACAAAAATGTAGAGAAAACTTTGGGTAAGAAAATTAAAGCTTTAACTTTTCATGTGGCTTTTTGTAACTACAGTGGTAGAGATTTTGTTTTCATCATATATATACCTTATGAATTATTTATCACTCTAATAAAATAACATAATTTTACAATTAAGAAATCAGAGACAATTTCATAGGATTAAGATGTTGCTCTTTAGATTGCATTTGGTTTTCATGAGCATTCTGATTTTAATTTGAATATTAGCTAGCCAACTAGGGCCTGACAAATACTGAAATATATTTAGTTCATCATGTAATGTTGGTTGATTTAATTTTGGCTTCTGTGTTGTAGGTATACATATGAATTACAACCTTTTACTTAAAGACTGATAAGTATGGAAAGGTGAAAAATTTTTTTAAATTCTATTGATCTATACCTGTTGCACACACACACACACACACACACACAGTATTTTAATCTAACTGAAAGGACAGCCAGCAGTCTCCATGTCATCCTGTTGTTTCAGATAGGGTAAGATTCAAACGGCCTCCTAAGAAGTATCCCATAGTCTACCAAGAGACTTATGTAGCAATGTAACTGCTGGTGCTTCAAGTTTATATGAAATTGTGCCTCCCTTTTCTAATAATACTTTTTTACTTAATCTGTTTTCATCACTTGAAAACTTAGTTTTCTTTTTTTTTTTAAATCAATTTATCTATTCTCTGATCTATATCTTTCTTCTGCTATCTATTTCTTTAAATTTGGGATATAAAATGACAATTTAAAACTTGACCTATTTTTTTAGTAATCCAGTTACACCTGTTAAAACGGGATATCTAGCATAAATTAATAATGGATATATATTTGAAAAGAGGAAATCATTAAAAACATGAAGACATTTTGTATGTTTTCAGTATTCTGAAACATATTAATGTAGAGAAAAGAATAATAGATTCTTCAAGCGTTGTCTCTCAAATGTCAGATTGTGTGGGAGTCTTGACCTCATACCATTGATCTAAGCTATTGGGTGGCAATTGGGAAGTTAAGAATATGCTGAATTATTTAAATATTCAAATTCATTCAGCAAAATAAATGCAAGGAGAATAAGAATTAGAGCATTTCATTTAATTAATATTTACTACATAGCTACAGGGTGCTTGACATGAAATCAGGTGCTATTTGTACAGTAAATGTCCTTCTTAATGCAAAAACATTATATATGTTATTAATGGATGTGAGCCTGGATTTACAGTTTCTGTTATAAGGCATGTCTTATTAAATCTTATAAGATCTCAAGAGATGTTTATAACAGCATTGCTGGTAGGTTCACCATGAAAACATAGCCAGATTGACCTTTAGGGTTCAGAATTAATATATTGCTCCATTAATATTTGCCTTAATTTGCCTGGTTCTAAAATTTACACAAGCGTCTCCTCCATTTCTGAATACCCACTGAATGAAAGGCAATTGAAGCCAAGGAAAGGTTCTTTTTGACAGACTACTAATCTACTGCACTAGTATACTCTCCTAGTGTACTGCAACTTTATGAGCCAAATTTGCTCCACTATCTGATTTTGAAAATACAGTTTTATTAGAACAGTCACACCCATTTGTTGTGTTTTCATGTTGTGTGTGTGTTCTTTCACACTACAATAACAGTAGTGAGTGGTTGCCACACAGCATATAGAACTCTCATAGCCAAAAATGGTCTGACCCTTTATAGAAAAAAGCTTGCTGGTCCCTATTGTAAAGAGTTATTCTTTTCATCTTGAGGAAGCAAATTTTCATCAACCAACACATAAGACAAAAAAGACACAGAGACACTTCAATGCCTGATTTAAGCTTGCTGAATTTGGAGTAGCCACAATATTTCTAGGCATCCGAAAAGATTAGTAGAGGATGGGAAATTCCAAAGGACAGATTTGTTTTACAAAAATGTGAAGTCGGTCCGTCCTAGTTGTGTTCTCACAGTGAGTGTCATTTTTTGAGTTGTTCTAACTTGAATGCTGTGTGTATACATGGAGGCTTGAAATTCTTTTCTCTAGTTGTTTACGCCTTGCTTTTTCTTAATAGATCTATTTTCACTTTCATGTACACTTTTTTTTCACTAAATGAATAGTAGCATATGATATCGTTAGTGGCTGATTTTACTTTAACTCACAAATTCTTTCTCCTTCTTGCCATATATACATATATAGAGCCATATGTGTGTGTGTGTGTGTGTGTGTACATATGATCACAAGAGTCTATAGCTCTGCACCATTTAATAAAATGGATAAAATTCTTGATTATAAATGTCTTAGTCATCTCAAAGAACAAAACAGCAGGTACCTTAGGGCAAACGGAACCCAGAAATAGTACAAAATGTTACATGTGATGTGACAGAGGAGGGGTGTGCCCAATCCCTTGTAAACATCCGCTACAATGAGAATGACCATTAATCTTTTATGTCCTCTTTTCCATACTTATCTTCTATGCTTTAGGGCAGTAGTAATCTTTGGGGACTCAAATTTCTAAAGTTTCACATAGAAGCAAATTACTTTGTGTAGATCTTATAGGCAGGCATCTCAACAATATTTATTGAATATATACTTTGCACAAAACACAATTCTAGAAGTTCTTGAGTACTTTTTAAAAATCTTGGATTATAGCTCCTGCCCTGGAGGGGTTTATAGTCTAAATGATATCTTAGAAAAACAAAAGCTCATTTTGAGAAGAAAGAAAGTTTGACAACTTTGTTTCTGTAAAAGGTTGTATAATTGTTTTGCCATTACATCAGAAGCAGTAAGTAATGAGACAAAATTTAGAAAAAAAAAACAGCAAAACAAAGCTATTAACAAGAAAGAGCATATATCATTAAGAAGACCTTTCTTATCCTGTCATCACTAACAGGGAAATCCATAAATTGATGATGGCAACAATAGAAGTTTTAAGCTCTTATGAAAATCACAGTTACACTTTTGTAGAGAGTGATGAAGGAAATGGCATATTCATGCTTTGTAGCTCTGGTCCAGGAGAGAGCTTGAATTGTTACTAATGCTACTAGGCTGTATTAAGTGTAATTGAAGCATAGAAGGCAGAGATGTTTGAAAGAGTCTTTTAAAATAATCTATAGTTCCTCCTAGGCTTTTCTAAATTGAAAACAACATGGTTACCACTTCATATTTGCCACTGAGTATTAAGGTCTTGTCTCTCAGAAAATGAGATAGCAGTTTGGTGCTCATAAATCAAGAGGCATCTGTTTTAAAACAAATTATGATGACTTGGCGAGGGAGCTTAAAGGTATAGAGTATTGCATCAGAAATTACAGAACCGGTTGTGGCTCACACATTTTCTTGGCATTCCAATACTGCATTTTTATGCATTTTTATGTGAATTTGAACACTGACAGTGTATTTTCAAGGTCCTTAAGAAGAGACCTTTGTTTGGCTGTGTCTCCTGTGATACACTCCACACCCACACTCTCACTATCGAATGCTCTTCACCTTTCAGATAGTCATTTGGGGGTAAAGTTATTTCTGCCTGTATGACCCCAGGTGGTCACATTCACTCTATGGAAAGCAGTAGCCATTTGAATAGTTCTTGATGAGTGGGAGCTTTTAGTTTTTTCAAACATAGGTCTTTATTTTTTTCTTTTGTCTTATTATTGACTATTTTAGCTTTTATAGACATGAATCATGTGCCAAGCCACAGAGCTCCCAATTTCAGGAGACACACACACAAGCGGCTTGTTACGTAGTTCATTTGAAAGCTCTTCAGGGCTTCAGATAAGATACTTCCCACTTCCCTTGATGATGGGAAAATGAAAGAGCTTAGAGTATACCTCTTATAAGCACATTAAGGAAGAATAAAGTGGCCTCCATTACAGTCTGGTGCCTCTGTCAACAGTTAGAATTGTTTTAACATTTGGTTTCACATGCCTATCATGATTGTTCAGTACAAGCAGAGGATACAATTCAAATTACACCTAAGGGTCAGCATCATGAGAATGTGCCCTCTGCAACCAAACAGTGGTCCATGCTCAGATGGGTTCCATGCTTAGCTTAATACCCTACTATTTCCCTCTTGAAAATTTTAATAACCGCCTTTGAACTTGTGTTTTGTAATTGAGGTCTGACAAGAGGAGAGATTTGTGCAATATGTACACATGTGCAACATTTATTGAGTGCTTACTAGATCCTCATTCTTTTACAGCACCCCTAAAGACCCCATAAACCTAGGATGCTGGTGAATCCATAGTGCATGGGAATTCAGAGGAACTCAAAGCCAGTAAAAGACATGATTATCCCGTGTATGTCTGAGTAAGCAGGGACACTGATAACCCTGAGAGACCTCACTTTCCATTCAAACTAGAACTTGCTTCAAACACAGAAAGAAGGCAATATTGATTTAAGGAACACAACCGAGAACCCCTGTTATAGCCTTTCTTGCTCATGCTACTTTGTCTATTAGCTAACCATTTGCACTAAAAGTCATGACATAGAAAGAAAGGAAGCAATAGAGCAACCCAGAATCCATTTTCATTTCAGTCCTTCTCTATTAAGTGTGCAACAGGTAGAGAATATAAAAACGCACCTATCTGATAGTAAAATGAAAACAGTTGAGATAGTTTTGTGCAGCATTTCCACTATTCTTTCAATGTTTATGCACAATTAATGAAATAGGCATTATGCAATTTTGGTGATTCTTATGCAAGTCAAATGCTTTTATATTTTCATTTAAAACTGGCATTGTGCCATATAACAATGAATGGTACAATTCATGTAACAATTTAAAATTTCAGCTTTGCTAGAGTGAATTAAATAGCAAACAGAAAATACCACAACAAACTGAGAGAAAGAATTTGAAAGAAAAGAGAAAGCCTTATATTTTGTGCATATTTTGTTTTGTTTTGATACAACTAATTATAATATTTAGTTACTATCATGTCACAAAATAAAATTTATCCAAATTATCACATAGTCTCTTTAATAATTATTTTTAGTGATCACAAAAATTTCTTTGAATAGGTATACTATAATTAACTCAATCATACACTATATATTTTTGGATATATAAATTATTTAAATTATTCCAAATAACATACTGTCATGTAATTTATCATTTATTAAACAAATATTTCTATATGTAAAGATCTATGCTTAAGCAATTTTTCAACATACTGTAGCAGATATATCCTCAATGTGCAAATTACAGCAAACAAAATTTAGCAGGTACAGACTGACACCTGAATTGAATTTAATGTGCCACTTCATTTGGTTAACCACCATACAAACTCACTATATTAAATTAGGCCATCCTATTATATAATCTGGTTTCCATTTTAGAACTAAGATCAGGAGATTCTCTGCTTGCATTTGAATGGAGTATTTTTTAAAAAATACAGCACTAAAAAATTAAAAAGAAAAGAAATTGAAGCTCTTACTACAGCTGTTATGACATTTAATTTTAACAACAAATTTTAGAGCTTTAAATGTTTTGAAATGTAGTAATAAATCATTAAGTCATTGAGGAAGGAGCTTTTTGGGTGCATAATAGCAGCTAAATGGCAATTGTAAGAGTTCTTAATTAATATACATATATCACTCATTGTGCTTTTGATAGTAATGTGTAAATAGCTCTAACACCTGTATTACTTTTATTGATCCTGAAAGTAATGTCCTTTTGAAGAAAAATATATATAAATGTGTGTAACATATACACATATATCCATATATGTGTATGTGTATATGTAAAATAAGAAAAAGTACCATTGAAGATTACACACATATGCACACATACATAAAACATTTTTTAAAATTAAAATTTATTATAATTTAAGTTCTGGGATACATGTGCAGAACATGGAGGTTTGTTACATAGATATGCCTGTGCCACGGTGGTTTGCTGCACTCATCAACCCATCATCTACATTTTAAGCCCCTCATGCATTGGGTAATTATTATTATAATAATTATTATTATACTTTAAGTTCTAGGGTACATGTGCAGATTGTGCAGGATTGTTACATAGGTAAACACATGCCGTGGTGATTTGCTGCATCCATCCCCCCATCATCTACCTTAGGTATTTCTCCTAAAGTTATTTCTCCCCAATCCCTCCACCCCCTGCTATCCCTCCCCTAGCCACCCCCATCCCCCAACAGGCCCCACCCGGTGTGTGATGTTCCCCTCCCTGTGTCCATGTGTTCTCCTTGTTCAACACCCACTTATGAATGAGAATATGTGGTGTTTAGTTTTCTGTTCTTGTGTCAGTTTGCTGAGAATGATGGTTTCCAGCTTCATCCATGTCCCTGCAAAGGACATGAACTCATCATTTTTTATGGCTACATAGTATACCATGGTGTATATGTGCCACATTTTCTTTATCCCGTCTATCACTGATGGGCATTTTGGGTTGGTTCCAAGTCTTTGCTATTGTAAACAATGCTGCAAAAGCACATAAAGCTTTTACCATTGAAACTAACCCTGATCTCTAAGTCTTTCCTACAGAGAAATTCAGAAAGTAAACCTCTTTTTGGAAGTCAAAGGAATGATTTTTATCATATATATATATACGTATATATATAGGTGTATATATACGTATATATATAGGTGTATATATACGTATATATATAGGTGTGTATATATACACCTATATATATATATATACACACCTATATATACACACATCTATATATATATACACATATATATACACACCTATATATATATACACCTATATATATATACGTATATATATATACACCTGTATATATATATAGGAATTCCTATATATATATAGGAATGATTTTTATCATATATATATACACATATATATGTGTATATATATATACGTATATATATAGGTGTATATATACGTATATATATATACACACCTATATATACACACATATATATATACACCTATATATATAGGTGTGTGTATATATATACGTATATATACACCTATATATACGTATATATATACATATATATGTATATATATATATGATAAAAATCATTCCTATATACACATATATATATACACACCTATATATATATATACACACATATATACACACCTATATATATATACACCTATATATACACACCTATATATATATATATACGTATATATATACACCTATATATAGGTGTATATATATACACGTATATATAGGTGTATATATATACGTATATATATATATATAGGTGTGTATATATAGGTGTATATATATATAGGTGTGTATATATGTGTGTATATATATATATAGGTGTGTATATATATATGTGTATATATATATAGGTGTGTGTATATATATGTGTGTATATATATATGTTTTAATCCACATATTTAGAGTTGTCAAAATATGATTTCAAAACATAACTTTCATACAAATACGTAGGAACCCTTTACCAGAATGTCTTTAAGTCATTAATGAAGGACCAAGAAGAATGGTAAAGCTGGTCTAAGGAGTGTTTGAAAAACATTTATTTGCCAGGCGTGGTGGCTCATGCCTATAATCCCAGCACTTTGTGAGGCTGATGTGGACGGATCATGAGGTCAAGAGATCAAGATCATCCTGGCCAACATGGCGAAACCCCGTCTCTACTAAAAATACAAAAATTAGCTGGGCATGGTGGCATGCACCTATAGTCCCAGCTACTCGGGAGGCTGAGTCAGGAGAATTCCTTGAACCTGGGAGGTGGAGGTTGCAGTGAGCTGAGATCAGATCACTGCCCTTTAGCCTGGTGACAGAGCAAAATTCCATTTCAAAAAAGAAAAAAAAGCCATTTATTTATATAGTTTCTCATGGAGAGGTATGTAGTACCTCCTCAAATAAGTTTGTTTTACTGGAGACAAAACTGGTCAATGTACTCACTGTTAATGAATAAAAATGTAATAGTTAGGGTTACCTTTTCTACCAGATAGAAATAATATGCCTTCTTACTGAATAAAAATCTATGAATTAACATGCAACTTCTTAGACCTTAGGCCCTAACTAACAGTAAATTGCAAATCAGATGAAAATATATTCTAGAGCATAGATTGACAAACATTTTCTGTAAAGGCCAGATAGTAAATATTTTGCCTTTTCCAGCCACAGTCTCCTTGTATATTCATTTTGTTTGTCTGTTTCTTTAATTTTATTTTATTGTGGTATGAACACTTCATATGAGATCTACACTCTTAACAAATTTTTAAGTGTAAAATGCAGTGTTGTTTACTATAAGTACAATACTGTACAACAGATACGTAGATCGTACTTGTCTCTCTTCACCGAAACTCTATACTCAGTGATTAGTAAGTCCCCATTTTCCCTTCCCCTCAGCCCCTGTTTATTTCATCTTTGCAACACTTTAAAATTGTAAAATACATTCTCAGCTTGAAGATCATAAAAAATAGCCAATGACTTTGGCTGATATACCATAGTTTGCAAACCCCTGTTCTAGAGTATTGATAATCCTTGGATAAGCTGGTTAGACAATGCCCAATGTGACATTCAAAGAACGTTTGGCCATCCTATAGCTTTGCTTCCATATTTTGAATAAATGTTCTTAACAATCCTTAATTGTTGTTTTAAATAATTTCCAAATATGTTCACAAAAATGGTTAGTCTCGTTTTTTTTTTTTTGGTTGGTCTAAATAATGTACACAGGCGCAGCACAAATGTTAGTCATACAAGCCTCTCCATAGTATAGTTAACAAAATCTAGACCCATCTGACCTTGAATGATGATTAAGGCAGAGAGTCACTTTTTCTTTTTTCAAAAATTTTTGTGGGTACATGGTAGGTGTAGAGAGTTACTTTTCATTTGAAAATGTTATAGAGAACCTAGGATTGCATTTTTAATATTTTCTGTTATTCCAGAGATTTCATTTTAATCACTCTTGTTGGCTTTTTATTTTGAAGTCTCAGAAACCAATCCCCCAAAAATTCACTTGCAGTATCTATAAATAAGGTTCAATTCTTTTCCCCTCAAGGTCTCCCAAGGTCCTGGCTTCCAGCTGGCTAGGAAGTGAACTTCCACATTATTACCTGTAAGGTGTGGAACCTATAAACCATAGAACAGTTATCAGGCCTATTTTCAAGGAATTCTTTGTAGAAATGAATTCCATATATAAAATACAATATTTTTTTCTTAATGTAGGATTATAATATGTGATTAACTGAAGTATGAAACTTCAGTAATGATTTTGGATATACATTTTGTGCAAAAAAGATGACAAATTTTTATTAAAACTACAAAAATAACTACATTGCCATTGAAAATAAAGAAACTTAGTAAAAATATTTGTAAATTCCAAGGGGCCAGGGAAAAGTATATTATTTAAATATACTTTATCAATTTGCAAAAGCATAGTCTATTAAATCCAGGGTTAGAAATAGATCAAGAAGAAAGGCTTCCTCATCTGTTTGTCAAAATAGAACAATAAACATAACAGCAATAATATCATCATACTTTCAATAAAAAGTAACTACAATTGAATTTCCTTCATTAGTTCATTCAGTTCTTAGTTTTTTCTTATTCTGGGGATCTTGAGTCATCAGGCTGCATTTATGAGTCATCTGGTTCTCAGATAGAGAAGAGAAAATCATGACTCAGTTCCCAGTATAGACTGAAAGTTTTCTAAGCCCTGTCAACTCGAAATCCAATACACATGATTTTTTCCCTTGATGTCACAGTAGTTAAGAATACCTGGCAGAGTTCTTTTTGTTCTACAAAGGCTTAATACTGTCCTTTGTTGAACACCCAACAAATTCTGTGGCTCTTGAGCCTTCTGTTAAGCATAAGAGGGGAGTAGAAGCAACCTGCTGATGTTGATGATGATGATATTGACTGAATAGAGCTTGTCTCATTACAGTAACCAACAATATCAGAGTGGAGGGAATGCTTCTTTTGGGATGAAGTAAATTACTCGTTTCAAAGAAACTGATCAATTCTTACACAGTAAGAACGTATTATAAACAGAGCATTCCTACATTTCCAGGGGAATCCAATATATCTTGCTAAGAACATCATCTTTAAAACATATTTATTTTAATAATTTTTATTTGTATAGAATTAGCCTAAGAAAGGCTAAACTTTACTTTTCATTTGACACCTTCCTCTTGCAGATCTTACAATAATGTTGAGCTAATTAATAAGAAGCATGTAAAACAAATCTAATTATTTCTAGCATCTTCCTCTTTTTGAAGTGAAAGAAAAAATGATTATAATGTTTGCAAAGGATATGTAGGAAACTGCAAAGATAATTTTGGCATAAAAGACATCTTGAAAATTGCATTTTTTTCTGAATTTAAGACATAGTCTTAGGATCATAAAATCAAAAGAATTATCAAATAAGTTATGGCCATTTGATTAAGACAGACACGTAGAGGCTTGAGAACAATAAATAGTGTAAGCTTAACTACCTATTAGTCAAAGGTACAATATAATATTTTTAAGAATGTATAAAAGAAGATAGACAAGAGTATTTTTTACTCTTTCTGAAGCCATAAATACTATTTTTACAAAATAATCAAGAATTAAATCAATTCAGTATGGACCACAGAAAATTATCCTAGCAAAGTATAGAATCTCTATTATATGGGAATATTATCCAAAAGGTAAAAATTACTTTTTATTACTATTTGTCAAGAGCAGACTAAATACCCTAATACTTATTTTATCCTTCAAAAAAGCAAAATTTTAGTTCTTCTTTAACATAACTTTTAGTAGTAGAGAATACATAATTTTTAAAATGGGTGAACCCCTAAAATTGAGTCAAATGTGATGTTTTAGTATGTTTCATTGTTTCTTTTCAGATACAAGCTTATGGATATTGTGTATTAATGTTCTAGGGCCACCGTAATGTATTACTGCAACAAGTGGCTTAAATAAACAGAAATGTACTGTCTCTCAGTTCTAGAGACTGGTAGCCTGCAGGCAGGGCCATGCGCCCTCCAAAGCCATTAGGGGAGGATCTTTCCTTGCCTCTTTTAGCTTTCGGTAGCCTCAGGCATTCTTCAGCCACGGGAGCATAGCTCCCATCTTTGCTTCCATGGATTACATGGTCATCTTTCTCCCTCCGTCACTGTCTTCACATGGTGTTTTTCTCTCTGTGTCTCTCTCCTCTTCTTATAAGGCTCTAAAATTATTGAATTATGGCCTTTATAATGACCTCATCTTTATTTACTTGATTATATCTGCAAAAACTCTATTTCCAAATAAGTTCACATTTACAGGTACTGTGGACCAAGACACACACACACTCATATATACATGTGTATATATATATATATATAATATATAATAATGTAAATATATATTATATATAAAATATATAATTTTTATGTGTAAATATATAATATATACTATGTTTTTGTATTTTATATATTATATATATATATATATATATATATATATATATACTTATTCCCTCCCACCCACCCCCCCCACTCCCAGACAAAGTCTTGCTCTGTTGCCTAGAGCTGGAGTATAATGGCGTGATCTTGGCTCACTGCAATCTCTGCTTCCCAAATTCAATTGATTCCTCTGCCTCAGACTCCCAAGTACCTGGGATTACAGGTGTGCGCCACTATGCCAGGCTGATTTTTGTATTTTTAGTAGAGATGGGGTTTCACCAGTTGGTCAGGCTGGTCTCGAACTCCTGACCTCATGATCTACCCGCCTCGGCCGCCAAAAGTGCTGGGATTACAGGCGTGAGCCACCACAGCCAGCCTTAACATATATTTTTTAAAGAGAAAACTCATATTAAACTGTAAGTCAATACAAAAAAATTCACTTTCCTCAAATATCCTACAGATTGTATTACCCACTTAAGTTTTGTCCTATGCTATAGTCTTTCTTATTCTGAAACAAGTTGACATTTTATTTTAGGGCAAAATGACTTTTTCTTTATCCCTCAAGGTGAAGAAAGAGGAGGAAGCACAGAAAATAAGAACATATTCACTACTTTCAGTTGTATTTTGTTGCTGCTATCATTCCTAGAATAGACTCAACTACTATATTAATCATATCTCTTATAGGTAGGATAAATATATATAGATAATATAGCAAATTAATTTCTGTTTCACAGTGAAAACTGAGTAGTAGGCCATTGAAAACTGCATGTTAATATACAAATATTTGAAGATATGAACAAAGTTCACAAAAATAGAAGTTCTTACAGCTGGAGGAATTTCTTTAACACTTTCTTAAATGTTAAAAATGAACTTCTACATAAACATGGACAGAAGACATAGTTATTCAATGAACTGTTAGATTAGAAAGCACAGTTGTGTATATATATATATATTAACTGAGTAAGAATTGTAAAATTTTTCTTACTTAGAAATTACTCAGGTGTTCAAAGATCATCATTAATTCAATTTTGTCCCAGGATTTTAAATTAATCAAGAATTTGGAAATAATGTTTAAGCTGACATACTAGAGAGCATAATCACAGTTGATATTTTAAAAATCTGGTTGGAATTACAATTTAATGTATTTGCACAGCATTATACATTGTTCATAATCCTAAACATTAATGTAGGAGTATTACTAGCTTACATGATCTGTATACCAATAGAAGAAGTTTAGAAAGTTTATATTAACTAATCTTTTTATGAGAAAGAAGTCCAAAACATATTTACATATGATGTACTCTTGTATAGTTATGCAAATAAATAAAATCAGAGAAAGAATAAAGAATTTTTTAACCAAAATTATAGATTGTCTGATTTTTGCCAAGGATTAACCTTGATCATGTAAACATAGATTTTTCTATAAAATGATTCTGAGTTAGCAGATTTTGAAGGGAGTTTGTTTTGTTTGTTTGTTTCAGAATAGCACAGTCAAAGTGTGAGGGTTTTCTCCCTCCATATCCCTGAAAATCTTCTGTTCCTTTTTATTAATGTCTGCCTTATTTTTTTCTATAAAAAGTAAAAATAAAGCTTTTTTAATTTAAGAGGCATTATAATCTTGTGTACACCTATGAGACATAAAAATATTTCAAACTCATACAATAAATGGTAAAGCCTTTTCTCAGTGATGGACACTGAGACACAGAGAACTTGCAACTTTGATCTGTGCTGTGACCAAGGTCAAATCTAAATAGAATATAAAAGCTTACAGATTCAGATTTCAGGGTATTTGTCCTTTCCAGTGAGCATAAAATATTTTATTAATTGACCAAATTAATAAATATTTTATTTATTAATAAAATATTTAAAATACTAAAAAATATTTTTAAAAATATTTTTAAAAATTAAATATTAAAAAATATTTTATTAATTGACCAAATTGTCTACAGACAAAGAACAAAACAAGGAATGAGACTAACAAGCAACATTCATTTCTAACATTACAGAGATTCTTATCACAGCAGAGATCGGACCGTAAAATTTGATCCTCAACCGTTGTTGTTCACAGTGGGGAAAAACGTCTTAAGCATAGGCAAACCAGAATAAGAACTAGAAGCAAAAATAAAGCCACAGGGTGAGAGAGAGGGAGAGATTGAAAGAGAGAGAGAAAGCAAGAGACTTATTGAAGGTAAATTTCCATTGTACCTTAGGAATTAATCCAGAGTCCCAAGGAGGGGAGGTAGAATATGCCTGGGGATTTTACGGATCATAAAGTGCAAGGTGCATTTCTTTAGACATAAAGCTTAATTGCCTCAAGCAAAAGAGTCTACTTGAATGTTTCTTTGGAATCTTCAAAACTGTCAAGGTATAATTTTCATTGTTAAAATCATGACTCTCATACAGATATATGGTGAACACATATCAAAGATATATTTGACTAATTAATGAGGAACCCAGTAGAATAGTAGGGTTGATTCAGAGCATTTGAAGCAGAAGAAATTTTATAGCTAGTTGGGAAAGTCATACTGAAATAAATTTGCTAAGTTAGAAACAAAACTGTTTCATATCCAATAGATCAATATAACTGTACATTTTGTGGTTATCTTTTCTATCAGACAGAAATCATTTGCTTCTCCTCTGGGCAACGTTATGCAAGTTACTACTAACCTTTACAAATTTGGGGCATAAATCAATAGTAAATAGCAAGTTAAACAAAGGTTCATTCCTTCGTGAATTAAATAGTACTGGGTGGACTTGTTATACAATGCTATAATGTTAAATAGACACACAGCCATTTTCTGCTTTATTTTCATGTCTCGATTATTTTTCTTAGCAGATCTTTGAGACTTAGTGTAGAAACTATTTGGCAGCTTTTCCCTATTAATTGAAATAAGATAAATAAATCAAATTTGAGATGTTTCTGTAAGAATAAGAGAATAAATAACTCTCAGAGCCTTGGATATTGATAAAGAGATTACTGTATAACTGTTTACTATGCATGATTTACAGGGTTTTATGCTATTATTTGAGTGTTTCATTTTTCTTTCACTGTTTTACATATGGTCTCACAGCTGATTATAGATTTAAGTGTTACTACGTGGCAATGAAAATGATATTAAAAATGACAGTAATAGAAAATCTTCATTTAATAAATATCTTTATGTTACTTTTGAAAACAAATATGACAACACTGAAGAGGGTATGTTATCAATATTCTGAAATGATTTTGTTAGGAATAGTCACATAAGTTTTCATTCTGTGTCTTAATTATAGATATATAACTTTTGAATAATAATTTATATCAACACAATGCAAACAATAATAATAAAACTGACTTTCATGCTTTCTGTGAACAGAGAAGCTAGTAGAATTCTGAAAGGGTTAGGCAAATGGATTTCTCATCTTATTTTGCATCCAGACAGGTGCAGGGTTAGTAGAAATATTGATCCTAGAGGGAAGAAGTGAAACCAGAAAAGAGCATGTCTCTTCATACATGCAGTTCCCGTGTTTCTCTGAGGTATCTTCTGTTTCATCTGCAGGCAGTTTTCAGGCATGTGTCCAAATTTTAAGTGTTCTACATCATTCGTTCTAAAAGGGAATAAATGTTGTATGTTTTATTTGTATCTAATGGGTATTCTACCATGTGTTTTTCATAATACATACATACACATGTGTATGTACTATACATAATACATACACATACACATACGTACGTATTATAAAATTAAATCCATGAAATTGATCCATGAAAAATCATCAGATTTTAGGAATTTTTTTTTTTACCTAAACATATTTGACCATGATCCAATCATCTAAACTTTGAAGTAAGCAATTTGTTACTCCCATTTTAAAGATGAGAAAAAGAAAGCTGGTAGTAATTCAATAACTCAGTAACTTTCCCATTATCACCAAAGTTCTGAGTAGATCAGAATTCAATCATTATCTTACCAATTTCTTACTATTTCCAGAACTACCACACTATCCTAAACAACGGACATCTGTACTACTACAGGAACCTCTAGAAGGTTCTCTTTGTTTTATCATTGCTCACTGACCACCCTTACCACCCAAATATACTCTATATCATAGCCAAAGAGCATTTTTTTTTAAATTAAAAATTCTAACAGTACCCAACTGTGCTTAGAATATACTTCACTCTACTATGGCCAACAAGGCAACACTGAATTGGCTTTTAAATACTTAATGGCCCCATACCGTTCCACTTCCTTTCTTCACTCCTTCCCTCAATATCCGCCCTCCTTACAGGACTTCTCTTACTTCATACCTGCCTTTTGGCTACTAAACTTATTTTTCTTTTGAAATTGCCTCTCTCCAGACCTTCCTATGGATATGCCCCTTTCTCATATCTCATTGGCCACATAAATGGCTCTCCTGATGACATCATCTAACACAGTCTTCAACTCTCATCAATTTCCATCTAGTTTATTTTCTTCAATACCTGACATTACTCATTAATTCAACAATATTTATTGGTACCCATGGTGCCTATCATTGTTCTAGTCATCAAAATACATTAATGTAGCTAGGATCTTTTTGTCTATTTTATTTATTGGGTGAGACAGGCAATAGGGACGTAAATAAGTACAATCAATGATATTGTAACCAGGTGTTGCGGGAAGGGATGGAGCTCAGCTCCCTCCCCCCACCCCTCCCCCTATTTGATGTGCCTGATGTTCTTGGCCTCTCTTTGCCCCAAGAATGGGAAAGGGGCCCTGGCGGTGGGGGTGAGCTTAAGTTCAAGTAAATATCGGACCCAAAGAGTTCAGCAGAAAGCGATTTATTAGGCAGAGAGAGAGAGAAAGAGAAAGACAGAAAGCTCCCACACTGCCTGGGAGGGGAATCCGAAGGGGACATCCACACAGGTAGAGAGGGAAAAACAGCTCCCACGTGGCTGTGGGAGGGGATCCCAGAGAGGGAAATCCGCCCAGGTAAGAGGCAGTAGGGTTTTAACTTTGAAGTTATTCCCGCCCCATTCATGTTCTTGTCCAATGAGAAGAATTCTTTCAAAGTTCCTCTGGAGTTGATCTTTGACTCTGATCCCAGATTGGTTGCTTGGGCCCACAACAGAGCCCCTCCTTCCAGGGCTTTTGGCTGGCTTTCTGAACAAAGGAAGCTCACCTGAAATTTCTATTTAGCCTGAAAGGGAAAGTTAGACAAAGAACTCTACGTTCCGGATGGGGAGGTGGATGGAGGAATGATTCTGGGAATTTCTTGCTTTTGAAACCACGCCCCTTGTGGACTCAGGAAGACAAATTTTTTCCTTAACACAGTCCCTCAATATGTTATGTGTTATACAGTAGAAGCAAATAAGTAATCAACCAGCAGTGATGAATTATATGGAAAACATAAAGCAAGAAGATAATAGTGTTGTACAATAGGAACGGTGTTGCAATTTTTAAATAGATTATCAGAAAGAGCTTCTTTGAGAAGAAAGGATTTGAGCCAAGACCTGAAGGGGCAGAGGAAGTGAGCTATGCTTTTATCTGAAGAAAGAAAATTCTAGGTGCATGCTTTGACATTCTTGAAATCTGCTATGATTAGCCTTTCCCCACATTAGAATCTAGCTCCATGAAATCAGGACCTTGTCTGGTACTGTATCCTTAGAACCTATAATAGTGCCTGCCATATGTGATACACTTTCATATCTAACAATTTTCTTCTGTTTGTTTCCAGTACATTCCTCAGTGATGAATTTTTATTTTTCAACACAAAAGCATATTTATTGGATTACTGTCATCGGGGAAATGCTGCCTAAATTCTTTTCCTGGTCTAACTGATGTTTTGCACATGCATTCTTATTATGCTTCTGTAGTCATATTATCTTACACTTGAATGCATTCAAATTTCCCTGCCACTTTTCTAACTACTTCTGCAGCCTCATAAAATCTTCCTAGTTTATAGTCATTAGCTTGAGATTTTGCTACCTGCCCAGAAGTTTAGTGTTCTCCTCAAAATTAGGAATCTTACTATGTATTTCCTTCCTGTTCCATGTATATAAATATTTGTATACATGTTGCGACTAGCCACAACATGTTTTTGTTCTGAGGCTTGTGCATGTAATCCTACCTTTTATCTCTAGTTTTCACACTTTATTCTTGAAAAAACAAAATAACGAGTCTAGAATTTACCTTTAGACCCCAAGTTTCTTAAGTTTTTCTAATATTATCTTGTACGTGCAACTTTGGCAAAACCTATTTGTATGACAATTCCTTGTATTTCCTCTCCTTTCACTGACTCCTAATATGCCAACTTATTTCAATTCTTAATATTGATTATATCTCCCACACCCACTATTTACTTGCTAGCTTATTCTCTTGTGTTTTAGCCTTTGTTTTGATTATTCTTACCCTACTAGGTATTGGGAATCCAACACTACTGAAATTCCAATTACATAAAAAATACAAATGTGTCTGTGCACAATGATTTCTACATTTATACAGTGAAAGACGTTTTTATCTTTAATCTGATTATCGAGAAACCTGAATCATAAAGAGTACAAAGAATTCTAAATAATTATGTTAGATTTCTTCTTTTCTTTTTTAATATTTGTAAGGCATTTCCTAGATATTATTTTCCAATCCTTTTCTTTTTTTTTTTTCATAAAGGTAGCAATATCCTAAATCAGGAATCTCTTTGCATTTGCTAGATCTAAATATGCCTTGGTTACAAAAAATTTAAAAAGTCAGACAACTTAATTCAGAGTATTTACATAAACCTGGCAAGAACTCAAGTTTCCCATTTTGCGTTGAGTGAGGCACTCTGCCTTGCTTGCAGAGATCTGGTGGAGACATAGCAAGTAGCTGGCAGAGCAAGCAGTCTGCTGGGTGTCTGTTACCTGCAGAGCAGGGAGTCTGGATCATTCTCCCAGCCTCCTGTGTATATTTTACAGATGCCACTTCACATTCTTTCTGGAGTCCTCAGGAGCATTTGAAATTCAGAGACTTGGCAAAAGCATGCCTATCTGATGCTTTCCTGTTTAATCTTGCCGAAAGGGGTGATTCTTTGAAAGTGTGAAAATACCTTACCAAAGTACATCAACAGATGTATAGTTACTGAAACTCATTTTAAATACCTAAGGGGATTCATTCTCCTAACATACATTTAACTCCCATTATGATTGATGGGAGCATTACTTGATTTACAACATGCCCCTGCCTTTAGATGACTACTGTCTGCAGAGGAAGGAATCATCAGCAAAATTATGAACTCCATTCATGGTTCAACTCCTTCTTAGCTTAAGTTAGACCCCATGACTTGATAATAAGTGTTGCTCTATCTACCCATATTGACAGAACCTCAGGTTTTATACTGCAATAATTAAAACAAAATCTAACCTAATTAGGAATTTTCCACACAAGATTATTCACTGTCAAGTACTAATGACTGCAATAAAGAAAGAAAATTTTGGCTAAAACAAACAAATGATTAGACTCAGCAACACAATTAATGGCTTGACTAATTTGTCTTCCCTTTTTTCTACATTAATTTTTATATGAACTTTAGTGGGAAGATAGGTACCTAATTCCTTATATAAATAACATGCATTATCATTTAGCATTTATTGAAATATATCATATATAAATTGTCTAGGCACCAGGAACTGGTTTCATAAACATTAATTATGATAGTGATGAAGATACCATGAAACCATACATTAATATCTTAGAAAATTTGCATCGTTTTAAATAGCACACCATATTTCTATACTTTGTAATTTTTATTCCTTCTGCTACTTGGACCATCCTGGTCTATCTATAAGAATAACAAATGTAATTAAAGGCTCAGTGAAACTTTTTGTTTATTTACTTTTAAAAATTTTAATTAAATTATTATTTACTACTCTGTAGTTCAAAGTGGTAAATACTCTGAGAATTCCCAATCTTAGTCTTTTATACACATTTTCTCCTAAGTATTATTGTCTACAAACTTACCAGAAAACCTCTTTGAGAGTTACACTGAAGACTAGAATTGGTGCTTTCTCTGTATACATCCTGAATTTTGTATGCCAGGTTAGTCTTGTAGCTAGGTGTGAAATCAACAATGATGGTTCCAAAATGTTGTGCTTAGAATCATCTATTAACCGCTATGCCCATCTTTATATGCTGACTTAGTAAATCAGGAGTGAAGTCAGAATTCTATTTTTTTGAATTAATCACTACTATTGATTTCAATGCCATTAGTTTTACCATGTATTCATGCAGTACATATTTATTGAGCACCTGCTATATTCTAGGCATTAGTATTGGCAGTGTAGATACACAGTGAACTAAAGGATTTTAGTTGCCTTTTTGAGGCTTACGTTCTAGAAACACTGATTTAAAATATCGAATTGTTCTGCTGAATCTAGCATAATCACCAAGAATGGTTGTACAGATTCAGGAAAGAGGATGACCATTTATTTATATTGTGGTTCACATGAATAATATGTTCAGGAGTTGTACAGTACATAGCACGAATGACCCTATTCAGTAAAACTGACTTTTGTTTTAATTCTACATGATGTACATAGCAGACAAAACATGTCTGTTTTCATTACCTTCTATTGGTAAATAGGTATACCACAGTGATTCCAAAAACTGAAATACATTCTTACATAGCTAAATATATAAATAATTTGTGGTAATTTACTCTGACTTTATTTCCAGATGTCTCAGAAATACTCAAAAGACTTGCTTGCTCTACTGAGTCTTATTTTCTAATACCATCATGGCCAAAGTGAGGCATAAAAACTCGTAAGAAATGGATATAGAGACCCCAGATAACTGGTGGTGCTAAATACTGAAAATTAGTCACTACTGCCATTTTCTAAAGTTGATATCATCTGATAATCAATAAGCCTTTCTGACCAGTGTTGATTCATATGTTTATTCAAAACCTGATTGATAGTCTACAGAGAGTTTACAGAAATAAATGCTTTGCTAAACTCACATTTTAAAAACTGTGACTGGGCACTGGCCGAGGTTATCAAAATTGAGTCAGTTTACCATATAATTCAGTATAAAGTGTATTCACTTGGAAAAGATATTTTTTCACTATATATTTGGTTATATCTTTTGGAGAGGCATACAAACTTTTGCTTGAATATTTATTTTTTAGCCCAAACTTTAACCTTAAAAAATCATTTATTATCTTTACTATAGTTCTCTTAATTGGAGGAAAGAGAAACCCATACAAACTTGCTCAAATTAAAAATTGGATTTTTTATTTGTTGGCTTTTTTTTGTTTTTAACAAAACTGTAGAAATTCAACACAGCAATTAAAACTGGGCTTATCCAGAGTAGGAAGTTATCAGCTAGTTATTCTGAGACAGGAGGCTAATGGATTCCGCACTCATTTTCCCTGGTGAGAGGATGCCTTTTACTTAAGACAAATGACACTGCTCCTGTCCACATTCTATTAAGATCTTGCTGGTGCAGTATCTAACTGTATGACTCTGTGTTCTAAATGCAAATTTCCCAGAAACAGAATATGATCAATTCTCCTTAGACAATAATTATGTTCATCTCTTTTCACACCCAACCCTAACTAATTAGTTGTAGTCATCAGGACAAGAATATGTGTTACAACTACAGCCGTTTAAATTCATTATTTCTGCAGGCACCATGAGTTTGGAGCAATTTCAAGAAATAGGTATGATAATGTCAAGAACACATGGATTTGAAATTTTCATCTCTGCTAGGAGACTTACTACATGAACAGACTCTTGTTTCCCGGCTTCCCAATAGATTGATCCAACAGGCAACTAAGGAAAGAAGAGTGAGACTGGGTTTCTTTATTCTACTTGTTCTTTGTGGTGTCAACTTGGGCTGAGGGTTGGGAGACAGAAACTAGATTGTAAGGAGATGAAGAATTTAAAAATCAACATTATTTTTTAATAGTCTGACGTTTGTTTGAGAAAGGTAGAATGGTAAGAGCTTGGTAGTTTGAGTGTCGCATACTGATTCTTTCCCCTCCTTCTCCTTAATTAGAAAATGAAGAGAATAGACGTGTTTGTAATTGGAGAAATATAATCTCATAGGGAAGATATAGGGTACAATTGACAGAGAAAAATTGTAAAAAAGGGATTGGCAATGCATCTTGCAAATAGTTGAAAGGATTAGATTTGCATGCTGAAAGAAATGCCTCTGTATTTGAATCCACAGAGGGACTCAAATCAGGATGATTTAGTTTAACTCTGAATTAAATTAAAACGTTTATTAAATTGAGGGAGGTTTTCAGTATTTTAGTTTAAGATTGTTTTATCAATGTTTGTGGATTTATAAACCTATTTTCTTGTGTGAGTCAGTTACTGCTACTGAAGTAGACTATAGATAAAAATAGGCAGAAATATGAACTACGTTATATTTGAGCTATAATTCTAAACTTTACACTGTGGAGTTATAGACAATTCTTTACCTATGTGAGGAACTAAAGGGATAGACCAAACAGAAGTTTATTTTAAGGAACTCTGAAGATTCATATGAGAAGTAACTCATTTTATGAGAATAAGCTAAACAAAATGAATTTGACCTAATGTAAAAGTCTGGAGTATTTGCTTTTAATAGAAGATGATGACTTTTTCTTGTCTTTATCTATAATCTTCTATATCCATACCTGCATCTTAGGAATAAAATGGACTAGAGATACAATTTCAATAGACTCTGATGTTTTGACCCCCATGAAGCACAGTAATGTGTTACTCTAATAATATGTACCAGTAATCAGAGTATTCTCTTATTTCATTCAGTACAAAATGTCAAAGCTTAGAGGTATCAGAAAAGAATTTCTGAATATTTTAAGTCATTGAGAGAGAATGTCTGAATTGGAGTTTGCTTGAGGTAGAGAGACTATAAGAGACATAGAGTCTTATGGAATGACTATTATAGTTACATTTCCTGAATACCAGTTGTGCTGGCAGAGAGGAAGGATGCCTTCATAGATTTCAAATGCTCTAAAATCTAAAGTCAAATGGAGAATGTGTGACAGCATAGAGTAATAATAGCACTTGTCAGAGTAGTACAAATATCAAACTTACTGAGCACATATATGATATCCCCACAGAATTCTCAGAAATAATCACAGGGGACTTCGTAGAGAGCTGAGGATCAAAAGGGACAATTAATGAACCAGAAAACAACAAAATAAAAGATATAATAGTAATGGTCCTTTCAGGTCCCCAGCATATCATTTAGTCATAATAAAATACTTCATGTTCAGAATGTGGTAATGCATTTCAGTAAGCGGTTTATTTAATGCATGAGAGTGAATCAAACACTAGGGAGGCATTCTAATTCTGAACCACCAAAAACTCTCCAAGGTATCAAACATAAGTAGATAAGCTTATGATTTTCTTTATATACCCTTGGGAAATGTCATTTACAATCACATCTCTTAATATTAACAAAGCCACCACCAGCCACGCTAAACTGTGATTTTTCTTTGTCACCACTTGAAATGTACATTTCATGTGAATTACGTAAGTATATGTATATGTTGTTGCATTCCACATGAATTCTTTTGAACCCACTAAAGCCCTATTAATTTTAAGTTTCCTTTTGTAGGGTTTTTTTGCGGGAAAAAAACCATAATTTGGATAATCAATGTGGCTTATTAAAGCTCTATTAAATCTATCACTATCTCTACCTCTATGTTTCTTGCTGTTTAAAAAATAATGCTATTTCTTTCTTGCTCAGAGGTTGAGGCATCTTTGTTTTAATATAGTCCTACTCAGTGCAAAGATAGAATGAGAGAGGGTAAAAGCTGATGCAAACCTCATGAGATTGTGTAAAGCTAATAATAATGGCTTTAATGAGCCATTTGAGTGTTGCTTACACTGCAATCACAGGCTTTACAGAGTGGTGAAAGAAAACGCTGAGAGTGTGGGATCCCAGAGGAGTAAGCTAAGATTAGGTGGTTAGTGGAGAGGGAAGAAAAAAAAAAATCTTTCTAGTGGAATGCCAGATCAGGTTGCTGAGACTGCTGCTGCAGCGTCTGACCAAGTACATACATGTGATGAGTGACTGTCATAAGGATGAAGGGTTGATGTGTGACAAGAACCCCAAAATAGCCAACCTCTTTGACCTCCTCTATGTCCTTAAGGGTAGTGAAATTCACAAGCTGCAACAGTTTCTCTTTCTTCAATGAATACTACAGTTCCTTATTCTTTAGGAAAGAAGACTTTTGAGATCCATAAGCAAATTCCAATGTTTTCCACTCTCAGCTCACATGGGAAAAGCCTAGCTAAAAACAAGAAGCTAAAAAAAGTAATGAAAATGAAGGCAAGAAAATATAATTATCTGACTTCAGAATTTTTAGAATTTGAATGAGATCAAACAGTTGTCAATAAGTTATGCACTTTGAGTTATTTGTGTGTGTATGTACACATGCATACATGCTTTTTCTCTTAAAATTTAATCATTGGACTGAATAGTCTTGCTCTATTCATTTAAAAAAATAATAAATTAGGATGCTTTTCTTTGCAAATAAAAAAGATTCATTTTGCTTTAATAAAAGATACTTATTGGTATAGATAATTGAATCAATCATAAACTATTGTGAAATTCAGTATATTTTGATCCGTTTGTACTCACTGTCACGAAGATTCTGGGTCCGTGTCTCTGTGATTTACTATGTGCTGCTTAATGTATCAGTTTCATTCATAAGCTAGATTTATTATGATATCAAATGATTGTAGCATTTTCTTTCCAAATCAACACACTGGAGAGGAAGAGAGCCTACCTGTCCAGGCAAACCAAGCTAAATTCTGAGGTGCACTCTGTTTGGACCATATTGGTTATCTTGCTCACCCTTTAGTGTGACCTGGAAATAGAGCAAATAGTTCTTTTAGTCTATTAATAGTTCACAACCCTCACTTTTGGTCTTTGGATGGATTCTAACTTCCCATCACAGTTCCTCAAGTAAAAATGAGAATCATTCAAAGGTGGAAGATGAATGTCAAGGAGGAAATAAAAAACGCCCAACTTATTTGTCGTATAAACTGTGTATCATTCTTAAAGATTGTCCACCGTGTGTTTGGCTTTGCCTTCAACATGAAATAACTAAATAGCTAGCTAAACTAAGCATCCATTCCACTTCCCTGGGTTATTTTTCTCCATGCGCTGAGCAACTAAGTCAACCTTTCTTCAATATATGTCATAAATATTTTACTCTTGAAAAAATTACCTAAAATATTTAGCTTTTGCCAAATGATTTTCCTATCCAATTCTTAAAATCTGAAATGATAACAAATTTCTATCAGAATCAATATTTAATATGCTTACTGCCATCTAAACTTCTTATATCAATTTGCAATTGTGGAAGCAAATTTTAGGAACATTTTGTAAGATGTTCCTAAGTGAAAGACCATATAAAGATTTAAAAAAAAAAAGAGCCCGGGGACGGTGGCTCACACCTATAATCTCAGCACTTTGGGAGGCCGAGGCAGGTGGATCACCTGAGGTTGGGAGTTTGAGACCAGCCTGACCGACTTTGTCTCTACTAAAAATGCAAAATTAGCCAGGCATGGTAGTGCATGGCTGTAATTCCAGCTACTCGGGAGGCTGAGGCAGGATAATTGCTTGAATCCGGAAGACGGAGGTTGCAGTGAGCCAAGATTGGGCCATTGCACTCCGGCCTGGGCAACAAGAGCAAAACTCCATCTCTTAAAAAAAAAAATTAAAAAAAAGAGAGAGACAACTACAACTAAGAAAGTCAGGGCTTTCAATTTATTCCAGTTTCTTTTCTGATTCTCATTATTCTTACAAGATATTTTCTTTAAATCTCTGGAATTAAAGTTATTTTCCTATTTGTCCCCATTTTTTGCATTGAAGAAAATATTGCAGGATTTTGTTTTACTTATTTTAGCAAAATTTTCCATTTCTGTGCCCCACATTTCCTGCTAGTATTAATTTCTGCTGTTGTGAAAATACTGACAAATTTTATCACTGACCCAAAACCTGGCAGGTTAAAATTTAAGTAGTGATGATGTGGTATTAATGGAGCTTGTGAATATTTATTATTGAAAGATCCAAGGTGGCTTGGCCACATGGAACATATTTTTCCTATGCTATTCTGCAGCATATGGAGGGTTCACATTTGCATTTTAACCTAATCAAATATCAAATATTAATACAATCCTGAAGGCTCTAAATATTTTGAGAGTACTGTGACTTTTAAAATTATAAATATGAATAATAGACTTAGGGCTAAGTCACAAAACTTAAGTATAATCAGAGCTTTGAACCTTTTTTTTGTTTCTATAATCACCCTTTCATTGTGCTTGTCCTGAATGTAATTAATATGTTTCAAATCACAAATGTGCATAAAATAGAGAAGAAAAATAGTCCCAGCTGCCTAGGTTTTATCAAAATCATTGTCCCCTTATATTGGAAAGTGATATAACGGAATTTGATTGAAAATGTTTTTAATTCATATTTTTGCATTAACTATCTAGCAGTTTATAAACAAGACCATAGCCAGCTATTCTTGATTTGTGTTGTATTAGTATGGCTTGTATAGATGTCATCTTATTGTTTATCAATTAAAATATTGACCTGCACTTATATGAGAGGACTGTCATGTAGGAATTTTCCTTCTGACATTGGAAATGCTATAAATATCGTATGAAGTACCTTATATTCCATCATACCATTACATTTTTTGACACGATGTATATTAAAACAATTGATGAAATGTGTGTTATATTAAGGAATCCCAAAGTTCTATTGTAGTGAGCTATTATTGGAAGACTAATATTGATCACCACTTGACACGGTTTACAGTTTATTTTTTACTCACAAGGAAGACATCAAGGAAACAATGACACATGTTACAAAGATTAGGACCATGTTGCATATAGTAAAGAAATAAAGGAAAACAGTCAGAATATTTTACTGTTGGATATAGAATATCTACTGGATTTTTCTTCTATCTCATAGTTTTACCTTGGGTAAAGAGGGTGCCCAAATTAAAGAAAAACACCTCAGTTTCTTTCTGATGTAGTTGGAATGGGATGTAAATCACATCTTTGTTTATGTTTAACATAAAAAAACAAAAAATTGAAAAATTATTGTAACAACCAAAGGTTACTTCTGAATATAATAGCAAAACTTCATTATATATACAAAGTTGTGTAACTATGAACTGAACTCTCTTCAATTTAGGTGACAATTTTCTGCATGGTAAACAGGGTCAAATAATGTAATTGAATATAAGGCATTTGATGTTCACATTGACCAATGCAGTAAGAAAGTGATTGGACTCTTAAGGTAAAAAAAATTGTGAAATAATGCTAACAGGAAAAAAAAAGCAAGATGCTTTTAGGAGCAGTTTGACAGAAGTTTAGTGCATGTGAGCTTGGACTCTGGTCTACATGACTAAGTTTTCTTGCCAACTGAATAACCCCGGACGTTTTTGTTAATCTTATTGGACTTCAGTTTCCCTACCTATTAAATCACCATTATAATAGTATAAACTTCATAGACCTGTGTTTGATACACAGAAAGCACTCAAACCATTAGCAAGTTTGGTCATGGGGGGAAGAAGGAAGTTTCAATTTTTGGTAGTAGTTTGTACATGGTTACATTAGAGTTCGGTTTTCAATTTTTTCTTTCAAATATTTAAAACTTATAAATAAAGTACAACTTTATTTTACTACTACATCATCTGCCTAATCTCATTTATTTCAGTGGTAAAATATTGCTTAATTCTAAAAATAGGTAAATTAAAATAATATAACTAAACAATAACCTGTCTTTTTCTAAATGGAAGGAGGCGACTGACTCAAGCTGGATTTCGACCCGTATCTGAAATATTATAAAAAGCATATCATGTACACTTGAAATCAAATTATAAAAGAACCAGATTTTTTTATACGGTCTTCTTTTCCCTAAACTATGTTGAACTTCCCTGCTATTATGAAAATATTTCAATAATGACAGGCTGACTGCCCAATTGGCATATCAAATGTTACTTTTGAAATGCCAAGTAATTACATTCCAAGATGCATGGTTAGGTCCAAGAAATGTGGGGACAATAGCTACCCTATTATTTCAAGATTACCATCGATATGGAATGTGACAATATATATGAAACCTGTTATACAGGATTTGATAAAAAGGATTTGGAAAAAAGGCTCAAAATAAATTTGATACTAAATGAATTTTAGTTTTAGTTAAGAATTTCAAGAGTCATTCCAATTAATTTTTATTTTTATAAGAATTTCTTATAATAACTTCCAAATTAAAAATTCTCCAAGATGGTTTTTACAATTTTCACACCTTATTCTTCTGTATGAGTATTAAGATCAGGCTCTATGAAGTTAATTTGAGAGTTCACAGAATATTGAGAAACAATGTATAATTTTATTCAAATTAAATAATATTTATTTTAATTTATAAATCTACTATAAAAAGATGTACAGTAAGATTCTGTTTAATAAATATAAGTGCCCCTAAAAGGTGCAAAGTCTTATTGGAAAACCTCACTAGAAATCAAATAGTTGTGTATTTTCAAAATTAACAATTAAGTCTATTTTATAGTCAATGTGCCAAGAGTAAGAAAAGAAGAAAAGTGTTTCTTCTATATAATATGTCATGCATAGTATATTTTTCATTTGCACACTAGGCAAGTCATCAATTTTAAATAATCATTTATAGGTGCAACTCAATTGGATTCACAAATTTATTCAAAATTACAGATATTTTTAAAAATTATATCAGATTCAAAATGTATTTTATTATTGCATTACTTTTCTCTATCCAAATGCAGTGAATTATCTCTATCCAAATAAACTTGATTCAGAAAATGCTTTTAAGGTATATGTGCTTAGTCCTATTAAAAATTCATTTTAAGAATAGCCTGAAAGGAATAATAGTGCTTAGCTCTTTTAACAGATTATTAATAGAGTTCATAATGAACTTGAGTGGCTATAGATGCATCATTAGGGGCTGACAATATATAGTTTAACAAAATAGAATACTAATGGGCACCTTATTTACTCATGAAAAGTTAAACAAGTTATATAACTGAAAGGTACTCTTTTCTTATATGGAAAATATGGATGATCCTCTGCTGACTATTTTACAGAGTTATAAACATGAAGTAAGTCGAATATTTGTAAAGTTGTTTGAAATCTTACTGCTAGATAAGGCAAGATATTAAAATGTAGTTGACTTTGATCGGTCTCAATCAGTCTGCATAGTGGCACAAAATACAAAACACCTAATTTGATGTCAGTCTCTCAATTCTTGTGACAATTATCACTGGCAGCATGAATTTAACTTGCTGAATTTAGGATTGGCCTAATATGGTTATCACTTTTAAAAATCGATTACTTGCCCTCTCTGCTACTTATGGAACATTCAGCCTGAATCCATTTCAGATCATGTTAAAGTTTGTCCTCCATTGCTTTCAGATGCAAGGCAGCTGAAACTTATCTAAAATAAAACCTAAAGGGAACTCAGTACTGCTGCATTCTTGGCAATTACAGGCATATCTAATTTCAAATTTTAGGCATATATAAGGAAAAAGGGTGTCGGAGGGAGATTCACAGTACAGTACTCAATTTATCAAAGAGAGGGGACTATGATCACAGCATTTTGATACTTCATTTACTAAACAAGCTATTTCTTATTGATATACTTGGGAGGCCATTTCGGCTCTGTTCTCTGAATTTTAAAATATAAATGTAAGTTCAAAATGTATAACATGCTGTACAAAAAAGTCAGAATCACAATGGACTTAGCCCAGAACACCTGTTTTCCACATCAATATCCCTGCACACATGCCCTTTGGTCTTACTGGTTTTCGATGGCAGCAGACCATGTATGATAATGCTATTTCTAAAATAAACAAAACTACTCTCTTTGGAAATTGGGCTGGACTCATTTTCTTTACATAATTCATTTACATCAATTAAATGTATGTATTGAAGCTGTACTGTGAGTTTGGGAGTGCATTACTTGAACATACTCGTGGTATTCTTGTAGCTGCATTATACAAATGATGCTATGATTACTTTCCACCAACTCAGAACTCTGGAAGTTTATTCAAGGCCAACTTTAAACATCTGGCAGGAAATTACATGTTTGTATCTTATAATTTTCATGGTACTGAAAAATGTCTTAACACGTGCAAATTGAACAGGCCATATCATCTTTGGTCATTTTAATCAAATATTGTCTGTAGTTATAACTTTAATATTCTAAAACACATTAATAAGAAGAAAAGTGTAAGCTATCAAGATTCATTAATTTCCAAATAAGTAATACTCTTATGGTGCTCATTTAGGCAACGCAAGCTGAGAGGTGGACCAATTTATACCTTTTCATATGAATGTAGGCATAGCCTGCATCTTTACTATGTTTGATCAGAGTTTAACATACCTTTCCCATAAATAACAATAATGCATATCATATGTTGAATAATATTGGACCTAGTCTAAGAGAAACTAAATTACCTTGAGGGGAAACAAGAAATCTTCTGGAGCACCTTAGGTAAATTAGCTACCAGGTCTTCAGGATTAATTTATTCATTAAATTTACATGCAAAATATACTGAAAAATGGATTCATTTACTTGGATAATTGAGGCCTCAAGCTCAAGGTTTTCATTAACTGTTCAGATAATTTAGGCAAGTTTTTTTTCTTTTTTATACTTGAATTATCTTGATAATTGCTTCTTTGCTTGATTTTACGTGGAGGAAAATAGACTGGAAAAATCCCTCACAGTCTACCAGATATTTTTATTACTATTTTTACTCAAAATGTCTTTTTTATATCTTGTGAAGTTCATGAATAATCAGTTATCTGTTTCCTTCCAACGTATGCATTCCTGATGGATGCTGTAGAAAGATATCTCACTATACTTGTATCTACTTATCTATTTCCTGTGTGTGTGTGTGTGCATATATATGCTGTACGGAACCCCTATTAACTTGAATAGGGGTGGCCAGGTTCAAGAGGTGGAAGGAGAGACCCAGAGCCAGCAAACAAGACAAACGGCTTATTGAGAGGATTTACTTACAGAGCAGTCCAGTGATGGCAGGGTGGACAGGAGAACTCCAACCGCTTGCAAAAAGCATGCAGTTTATATATAGCATTTTCACTTACACTCTCCTGCTAACAACCTCCACCTGGAAACCTTCATTTAACCCAAAACAAAGGGCCTGATTCCCTATATGGCCCGCATTCCACAGGATGGGCCTGGGGTTCAGATGTTCCTCTCAGATGTTCCTCGCAGATAAGGAATAAATCTCTGGGTTGGCTACTTCCAATTTCCTTAGCTCAGAACTCAAAACACACATTCAGGTGCATCTGCTATACAACATATATGTGTGTACATATATGCACATATGTATACATATTCCATATATACACATATGCATCATATTATTTCTATCTGTATGTATTCATGTGTATACATATATATGAATTTTTGCCAGTTGGAAAAATTTTATTTCTATTGGATTTGACAGTCCCACTGATGTACTTATTCAACATAGTATAAGCTAGTCATATAATCATCAGTAAATGTATTGCACTGTTCACTTTGAGTAATCCTTTGGTTGTTAGGGGAAGTGGTGATGTGAAGGAGCTGCTGACATGCAACTTTATATGTATGGCTCTTGTTTGAGGGGATCAAATAAAATGAGAATAGTAATATTCCTAACAACTCTCTTCAGAGAGGCCATGGGTGGACTTGATTGTGTTAAAGAACAGGAAATTATATATTTGCATATTTGGGCACTCCATTTCTCATTCGACCTGCCACTTGAAACTACTTTTAATTTTTCAAAACGACCCTTATTCTGCTTAGGCCTTGGTGAGCCTGCAGATGATGCCTTCTCTTTCTGGAACGCCTTTGCCCCTTCTTCTATCCCCTCGGATTGCCTTTATGCATCTCTTTTCCTTTTACAACTCTCAGATCTTTTTAAGTGGAATAATCATATATTTTTCCTGACAAATTTCAGTTGCTGGCACTTACATTAAAGTTTTAGCCCCTCAACGTTTTCTCTCTTTCCTCCTATCACCACTCAAGACTCAATCAACATTACAGCTTCTTGTTTGTCTGTTTTTGTTCTTCTCGTTTACAATATTTCTTTCTCTGTCCTCTGTCTCTTCCATCCATTCCCAAGATGGCATTGTGGACCAGCACTGTCCAATATAATTTCTGTGTTAATGCAGTTGTTCTCTCTCTGTGCTGTCCAGTGAAATAATCATTAACCACATTTGGCTACTGTGCACTTGAATGGTGGCTAGTACAATTCGGGGACCGTATTTGTAATTTTATTTCATTTTAATTAATTATGATTAAAATTAAAACAGCCACAGGCATTGAGCAGTACAGCTTTGGAACTTGCCATTCTATCAATTGCAAAGGATGCAAAATCACACTGTAAAAAAGCATTCTACTCTTGGCCCTTTATGTACAGATCCCATAATGTAATACTCTTAAGTATATTTTCAGGCTCATCACATACTCCAATCTTTTACCCTCATTTGCTTCATAGCTTTACTTCCCTTCTCACCTGTTTTGCATTTCTCCATCTATTCTTA
The DNA here is from genome assembly GCA_963573385.1 of Cacajao melanocephalus. Taxonomy (NCBI): domain Eukaryota; kingdom Metazoa; phylum Chordata; class Mammalia; order Primates; family Pitheciidae; genus Cacajao; species Cacajao melanocephalus. The sequence goes on along the minus strand of CAUYLG010019372.1, from coordinate 13,160 downwards.
TAATTACCCCAGCCCCATTTTTCTTGTGTCTAAAAACCCTAACTCAACTTTTTGCAAATTTCAAACCAGAAAATAACTAATTAAATGAACTGGAAGGAAAAACGAAACAATACAAAACACAGATATGCTGACTTGTCTCACTTTAAGATCATGTATTGGTCTACACTGTCAATAAAACTTCCTATGCTTTTCTGATTATTCACGTCCCTACTCTTCAAAATGAGCAGTTCATATCATATATCTCCTCGAACGTCAACATCTCTCTTTCACACTCGATGACACTTGATTATATTACCTAATATTTCACTTGAGGAAGTTAGATAAGTCTACTTCATCAATTAACTGCAAATTTTATTTCCTACCTACATTTGTTCATATAACCTTGTTGACTGCCCTTCCTTTTTATCAAAAATGGGTTCCAAACTTAGATATTTTGAGAGAGAGAGAGAGAAAGAGAGAGGGAGAGATTGTTGTTCTCTCTCCCTCCTCCAAATTGTTCTATGTTTGGCTCCTTCCTTCAAGCTTAAGTTCGAGGGCCTCTCCTTAGTGAGGCCATCCTTGATTAGATTACACATCTCTCTCTCCACGGAAGCCACCAATATCCATTGAAATCATCCCTGCTTGATTGTCTTTATCGTATGAGGACTCAGAAAATTATCTTGCCTATTTGTTTACTTCTATACCATCTGACTCCCCTGTAAGGTAAATTGATCTCCTTTTGAACATAAGCTTGATATCTGAGTCAGTCTATCCTCAGCAACTAGAGTAGTGCCTGGAATATTACAGAGCTCTAACATTTTTATTGAATGGGTAAGTATATGAAGAAAGAAAATAACAGAATTGTCCTTTTGTACTACTCAGTCAAGCTATCACCTCCTCTTGATTTTTCCCCTCTTCTCTAATCATACCCATGGTTCTAGGAAAAGTGTCCATCCGTTGTCTTCTTATAGCAACCTTTTGCACTGACTGATGCTTAAGTATCTGTTTCCTTTATTCCTGCCTAGAATGTGAACGCGTGGGAAAAGTTCTGAATATTATTGCTTTTATCTGCCATATCTAACACAATAGTGATTTTTAGTAAGCATCTCATTGGCACATCTGTCATGAACGTTCTTAATTTTGGAGTTCCTCAAGGTGCTATCCTATTTTTTTCTTGCTTTAGTGCCCTTTCCCTGTTGATTTATCTATACTGAGAACTTCATTGTCATTGTTACAAAAATAAATCATAATTTCCTATCTGTAGTATAGATGTCTTTTTTGACCTAGGTATCTATGTCTACCTGGCATATCCTCACCAAACATAGTCCTCCTCCAAAATTCCCTACAGCAGTAAATAATAGCATCACACACTGAGAGACTCAGCAATGAGATGTTATTACTGACCCTCCTCCCCTTCCTACTATAGTTAAGCTTTCACCAAGAGTTGGCAGTTCTATCTCTAAGATACATTGTGAAAACGTTCACTTCTCTCCTTCCTCACTGTCATACCTGCTGTCCTGTTACCATTTCTGGCCTGGAATTTTGAAATAACCAAATTACTGATCCTTACTTATGGTCTACGATGTTCTCTTTCAGTCTGCTCTCCACTCTATTGCTACACTCATCTAAAAATTGGCTTCTGATTATATCACTCTACTGCTTAAAAAGCCCTTCAATGATTTATTATTATTCATTAGGTGAAAACTTGTATTAAGTAGACAAACATGAGATGAAACCTACCTACCTCTCCAGAATTGAATCACATTATTCTCCCATGTCTTTTTTCTACATCAGCCCCCGTACGTTTCCTTGCTACTCCCATATTTTGTACCTACGGATGCATCTGCTTGGAGGCTATTTTTATTGCTGATCTTTTAAATTGTTACTTCGTATTCACCTTTCAGGTCTCAAGATCAAATGTGACTTTATGAAGAACATAAAGTACAATCTTTATAAAGAACATAAATTATACTCCTATATACTTTCATAGCTCCTGTCTGTATGGATTTCTGGATGCATCAGAATAATTATGGTAGACTGAAACTGAAAGACTACAATGATACATTTTCTTGTTCACTAGTTTTTGATTTATTTTCTGTACACTGTATCTCTAGAATTCTATGAAAATATGTAAACCTTCTTTTATTGTACGTTCAAAATGACTGTGTGAGTTCGGCAGGCTAGAAGTCATCATCCCCCATTACACAGGTGAGGTCACTAAGATTCAGATTGTCAAATGCTAAATTCAAGAGAGGTGCATGAAGCCAGGTGTTCTGATACTGAACCGCATATTTCTTAAATCAGGACGGCCATGTTGCTGTTATAATCATAATTTATATTTAAGTCAGATCTCAATGTAACCTAAAAAAGTAACATGTTTTGGAATTTATGGTATTATATTGTTTACAGAATTTTTCGTTGTAGTTAAATGGCCTGGTCTTTATTTAAACTGACCCTACATTGTGTTCCTGATAGTGGTTCACGCCTTTTATTAAAGAGAGGAAGAAAATACTTCCTTTTAGAAGTCTGGCTTCAAGCTGTTGGAAGAACAAATTATAGTATAATGATAAACATTTTTAAAAGAAAAAGCATATGTATTATATTCAATGAGGAATGTAGTTTTCTTAGAAAACTATGAACAACAAGGATTTTAAAACAATTTTGTTGCATATGAGTCATGATTAAATGCTCCCTTCATTGTAGAAGGCACCCTCTTTGCCCCATTATTACATGAAATAAACCCAAGGACAAAGGAAATCAAGAGGTAATCCTTTTGGCAATCTTGTCATGCAGTTTCTGCAAAACATTCCCTGCAGTGCAGGATTGTTCAAAGCTTCACATGCTGAGTCTTGCTTGCTGCGAGAAAAAACTAGCTGCCTCTTGCTGAGAAAGATTTTCTGAAAAAGAAAAGGAACTGAGTGACTTGCTACATCTGTATGGTCCAAGGTCTTGGCAGACCGCAAGTCCATGTTTCAGTGTTCCATGGTATTTGTTTCACACCTTGTGCCCCGATTGGATGAGTATTTAGCTTTGAGAAGGAAATATCTCATTTAATGTTGCACTCTTTTTTCCAAGGAGCATCTTTTTCTACATCAATTCTTTATTTCTCATACTTTTATTTTCTTTACCTATCCCGATTTTACCTTAATCCTATTAGCCCTTGATGTCAAAAACATGCAGCATTATAAAATAAGAAAAATATATACAACTCGTATGATACTTATAATACATATAAAGCAGAAATACTGAAGATTGTGCAAGAAAATTTCAACGCATGAAATTTCCCGTCACTGAGAGTGCATCAGAATTTCACATTATGGGAAGAAATACTTGGGATTGGAGCATGACACTTTCCCACTGTTGCTCAGTCTAAGAACTCATGTTGTATATTGACATAGAAGCTCATTAGAAGCAGATGTTGCCCAAAAGAAGACTGAAAGTTTGCTGTGTACATGTGAAACGGAACTGTCTAGTGTACTATAGTAGATTGGCTATCTCTTAGTCAATTGTCACTCATTCATACATTTCAAACAAATCTTTGAGTATATTAATGTAAGAAATACAAATAAGATACACATTAGAAATCCACTTGTTATGCTTGCTTTGATATATAGCTATGATTATAATGGTGTATTATTTGGCCAACATTCCACAAAATATAAAATTGAAAAGGGTAAAAATTATTTTTAGACCATTCTTTGCAAAAAATAAAAATAAAAACTCTTCTCATGCTTTTATCAAGATTTAGACAATTTAGAATTCTCAAGACTCTCTTAAAGATGAACTCTTTCCTTGTAATTTAGACAATGAAACAGAGCTCAGAATGGTCAAAGTTTTCCAAAGATAGTTAGTGTGAAGGGGATGTTGAATCATTTTAGGCTAGTGTCTTCTATAGAACAGAATATTATATCATATTTTATTTGTTGTCCATATTTCATATATAAAAATTCCAAAATATCATAGGATCAAGTGGAAAACATATTAACACCTGAAACAGTAAAATAAAAATAATAAAAAATAGTAAATAAAAACTTTCAATAACACGACTTCACTTTTTGTGGTTGAAATTGCTCATTAAATAAAAAGGTGACTGTGAAATATTTCTTGACATATCAAAGAAGGAAACGGGTAATAAACAATTATCATCTTGACCTCTTAATTCAAATTTAGACTCACAACATTAATGTGATTTGTAAATTAGAAAAAATGTTAAGATGAGAATTATGATAAATATATGGTGATTGTGTCTATATTTAGCAACATTTTAAGAATAGCAGCTACTTTATAAACGTTTGTAGAATGAAGAGATTTTGTGGAATCTCAGATATACCAGCTTCTGGAAACTTTTGATATCATTCAATAGTTTGACTATATCTTCTACAATAAGGTATAGTAGTGAAAAAATTAGACGAATATGAAAAATACTGTTTTCATAGGAAGTGACTTCTTGGTTGCCATTTCAAATAATTACTTTTAATATTTATGTTATTTTGTAAACTAAACTTTTTTTTTTTTTAGTTTTGGAAAACTTGCAGATTTATAGAACAGTTACAAAGATAATACAAATCATTTTCATTTACTTATTACCCAGTTTCTCTTTCCCCCTTGACATTAACATCTTGTCTATCCAGGGTACATTTGTCAAAACAAAGAAATTAACATTGGTAAATGACTATTAGCAGAAGATTTCACCAGTTTCTCCGTGAATGTCGGTTTTTCTGATAGAGGCTCTCATTCAGGATATTGGCGTCAGGGCTCCATAGTCTCCTCTGGGTCTGTGGTAATACTTCTGTCTTTGTTTTAAACAACCCTTGACAGCTTTGAAAGGAAGTAGGTGTGATATAGAGTACCCCTGAATTTTGAATTACCTGATGTTTTTCTTAGCTTAGATTGAAGTTATGGGTTTTTGAGAACACCACAGAGAAGTAGCCTTCTCATTCCAGTGTATCAAAGATTACCTGATATTAACATGACAAATCGCTGGTGATGTTAACCTTGATGGAGTTATTGTCTACCAGGTGCTTTCACTGTAAGTCACTTTCTCTTTCCATACTTTAGTCTTTGGAAGCAAGTTACTCTTCCATCCCACACTCAAGGAGAGGAGAATCAAGATCTGTCTTCTGTAGGGAGGTGTGTCTATGTAGATTATTTGGAATTCTCTAAGGAAGATTTGTCCTCATTTTATTTTGTAAATTATGATGAAACAATGGTACTATTGTACATAATTTAAATTTTATTTCATGATTTTTTTTTTTTTAGTTTTAAACCTAATTGCCACATGCACAGTGCTTTCTTTGAGAACTTTAAGTGAATGTGGGAATAAAGAAAACAGTTTATACTGTTTAGAAAATTTGTTTTCATATATGGTCTAATTGAACTCAAATGCCAGTACAACCCTTTTATTTCTTCAGTAGGATATCATGTCCTAAGAGAAGCTTTACGTCCCTTGGTGGACCTAGAAAATGATCAGCTTTAATCTCAATAAATTGGATAAAGCATATCAGTATAATTTATTGAAGCTATGTATCTACTAAGAAATGGAGACATAATTGCTAAAAATAATATTTTTGAGATGTAACAAAACACAACCATTTTTTTCTACGCACACAGATGGAATATAATGAATCAAAATTGCAACTACATTCCACAATCAGGGAACATATTTTCTAAAAGCCTCAGCTTCAAGGGATTTGAATTTATGCTTTGGAAAGACTAAATAGCCTGCTCATTGTGACCTCAATGGGCAACAAGGGACAATAGATCTGGCACACATATTGGTCTGTGGCCATTAAGTATCTTATAAGTGAGTTACAAAACTTTAAAATCAATACAGATTGTTATGGAAAGTCAATGAAGAGACTTTCAAATAAAGGGTAATATGTTCAAACAGATGACTATCCATAAGGATGTGGCTGACTACATTTAACAGAGAATATGTTTTGGAAAGAGAACAGCTCTACTATCCCATAAGTAGAAAGTCTGAGTGCTCTCAACTTTATAAAATATATTGCTAATATCACAATGAATATATTATATCATAAGAAACGTTTCTTATGATGAGATAACGAATTAAGAAGTATTTTGCAAATGGTAAAATTCTCACAAATGTTACTAATGATTTAGAGACATTGCGCCAGAATTCTGAACTTAATGCTTGAAAAGAAGAATCAGTTTAGTGACAATTTGCACGTTATAACACTGACAGCACTGGACTATGATTTCATCTGTAAGTGAAATAGTTAGCTTTGAGACATTTCAAGTTATTTCTCCTTCCTTTTCTGTCTAGAAGAGACTATTATTTTTCAACAATTAAATCATCCTTGGTTCATCTTTTACCTACTTCATGTTCAGTTAAGCAGAGACATGCCTATTCACTTGCGGCTTATTTTTGACCAGAAGTGACACATTAACAGCAAAGCAGTAAGTCCCTGCACTGAAAGTCCCCCTGAACCCACCAAAATGTACAAAACCTAAACTTGAAATGGGAAGATAACAGAGACCCAAAAGTGACATGAAGAGTTTGACTTCAATTTTTTTTCTTTTTTTGGAGGCAGAGTCTCACTCTATTCCCCAGGCTGGAGTGCAGTGGCACCATCTCGGCTCACTGCAACCTCTGCTTCCTGGGTTCAAGTGATTCTCCTGCCTCAGCCTCCTGAGTAGCTGGGATTATAGGTGCTATTCGGATAACATGCCATCACCCCTGGCTAATATTTGTATTTCTAGTAGAGACAGGGTTTTGCCATGTTGGCCAGGCTGGTCTCGAACTCCTGACCTCGGATGATCACCAGCTTTGGCCTCCCAAAGTGCTGGGATTACAGGCGTGAACCACCACGCGTGGCTGACTTCAACTTCTTTTGAGTCTACCTATGAATTTTTCGAACTATTTGCTGTTCTCTCAACTCACTGCCACACTGGTTCACAGGTCAGCAGCTCTTCCTGCTTCGCTGTGCATACCTACCTTTCACTGCTTCCCTGTGCATACTTACCTTTCTCTGCAAGTGTGACTTTCTGCAAATCTGTTCTCTAAACCTGTGACAAATTCATCTTTCTGAAATGTAATCTAGACATGCTACCCCTTCTTCGTAAAGTCCTCTACTACTTCCCTATATTGTTCATAATACAGTAAAACTTGATTCTCTTGGCCTGTGAAGTCCTTCACAATCTTGACTTTATTCACCTCTCCATGCTCACCTGATCCAGCCTATATGCACTTCTCATAATGAGCTACCTCCACTTTTCAGTTTTTGGATCTCAGTTCACTCATCCACTGCCTTACTGTCCTTTTGCATGTTGTTCCTTCAATCTGAAATGTTCTTATTCAGTCTTTTGACAAGGATTTCCTATACCTGAGAGTGGTTTGAGTTCCTGGTAGGTGGATATAATGAGATAGCCACTCTGTGCGTATCTCATTATTGCACCTCTGCACTCTTTTCTATCTATCGCCTTATCTTTCTTCTCCACCAGACTGAAAACTTCTCGGCCAGGGACTGCATTGTTAATCATATTCCCAGTAGATAGGACAGTGGCCAATACAGAATGGATGTTCATTGAATATTTGCTAAATACATGTTGAAGCTATGTTTGCAAGTATATGGTCAGTTAAATAATGTATTTCTATTATATAGAGGTATGTACTTGAAAAAGAGAATATTTTCAGGGTTTTTTTTTTTTTTGAGATGGAGTCTCACTCTGTCTCCCAGGCTGGAGTGCAGCGGTGTGATGTCAGCTCACTGCAACCTCCGCCTCCCTGGTTCAAGGAGTTCCCCTGCCTCAGCCTCCCTAGCTGGGATTACAGGTGTGCACCACCACACTTGGCTAATTTTTGTATTTTTAGTAGAGAGGGATTTCACCATGTTGGCTAGGCTGGTCTCAAACTCCTGACCTCAGGTGATCCACTCCCCCTTGGCCTCCCAAAGTGCTGGGATTATAGGCATGAGCCATCACACCTAGCCAGGTTGCGTTTTTTAAAAAATAATTATTCAGATTTATTAAATTGAAAACTATACTGTCTATATTTGAATGAACTATGGATAAGAATTCATTGAAACTTCCATTAGAATTTTCTTCTTGATTTTATTACAAAGTTTCACACCTTTTTTTCAAAATTATCATTAAAGTCTATAATCTTATAATTTTCCTGAGAATCTAATCATATTTTGATGCAATTTTTATCAATATCTGTTGAGTGATGTCACAAATATGCGAAAGTAATTACAAGCAACATTTTTTAAAGAAAACATTTCACATTGGGATTTCTTACATAAAGATAATTCAAAGTGAATGAAACTAAAAATAGCATTCACATAAATGAAATGTAAGACATTCATTCATTAAGGGGGCAAATTCAATAGTGGATTGCTTTATTTGAGATGGAAGGAAGACGCAAATCACAGCTGGTTTGAGCATTGGTCAAAGGCAGTGAGGTATAATGGACCCCGCAGAAGGGAAATCAGTAATTGAACAGTCTCTGTGGTATTGTTGGGAAAACCTTATTTTATGTAAGCCAAGATTACAATAATTGAGAACACTCAGAACACAGGAGCTAAATCAGTAAATGTCACTTTTTACCAAATTTCTACCTTTTAGTAGCTCTTCCGGGGTGAAAGAGGCTGTTCCCACCTGGGAATCATTGAAGTGGTCCACTTTCTACCAAATAGTCCTGTACAGTACCCTAAAGAAAAAATTATCTCTTGCTGTCAATAGCACTATATTTGAATAACAATAGTTTAATAATTGCCAACATCACTTTAGTACTAATCACATGGCAAGTACTTTACAGGTATTATTTGACTTAACTCTTAATACCTTCTTAGAGTAGTGATGTCACGTTTTACATAAGTAACAAGCACAAAGGTATAATCAACTGTTCAAAGTAACAAAGGTAAAAAGTAGCTAAGTATTTAAATCATGTCCTTTTGACTTTACAGCCCAAGGTCTTAACTGAGGAATATAACACATTTTACACTCAGAAAAGAAAATTATTATATGTTACCTTTACGTAGAAAACAATTTCTACTCTCCTCATTCATTTTATTTTGTCAACATATTTTTTTTTTCAAAATAAAGTGGCTTTAGCTACCTCCAAACAGGGACATAGGTTTGACAAATTTCATTTTCAAGTTAGGTAATGTTTTTTGTTCTGATGAGACCTCTGATGGTGGTTTTGACATTTAAAGGTGATGTGAAGATAAAGTGATCAAAGTGTCAAATGATACTATAACTGTAAGAATGTAGTAACTTTATCATCTACTTTCACTATGAGTCTTATACGTGCTTTTTAGACAAGCATTTTTAGTGTGCCTATGTTTGTTTTTTAAGGCATCATGATTGACAGAAATTGCTGCAGGATCACAAGTACATCAAATTCAGGACTTGTAACCCAAGGGGTACATAAAACATAAAACAACCAAACAAAAACCTGCATCTTGTAAATACTATCTGTTGAGAACCATATAGCTCTTCTATGGATTCATATTTCCTAATTGCATAATCTTGAATTCTCTGAAAACAATACACATCATCCAAACCTGTTGTTAGCCTTTGGTACAATATAAGTACATTTCTCTTACTTTAGCTATTTTCTTTTATTTCTTGGAATTATGTGAGGTCTATTAACTTCAAAAGTTATTTTCACAGACTATTCAAGGAAGTAGAAAGTTGCCATGGTATCTAAGTCTGGTTTCTCTGTAGCACAAAGGATAAGTGCGAACAAATATTTCTAGTCTTGTGAAAACTGAAGCAAATTATTGTAACACAACATTTCTGATCTTGTGAAAAACATTTTTGAAATTGAATAAAATTGCTGTGTTTTAAGGGAGACAGAGCTCTCGGTGTATAAAACTATATGTCATTATGTTGCCAGCAGTCTCTATTTTACATTGCAGTTAAACTTCATGGCTGAAACAACAAACAGACTTTCTCAAATATTCTTATAAATATCACATTTCAGTGAGTTAGTTGATTCATATGTTCTGGGTGTGTAGAGAATCAAGTACCTGCTGTGTCTGACTATTTTAAAGATCATATTAATACTATAAAGTTTCAGTTCTAAACCTCAAAGCATTAAGGTTTATTAGCACATTAAGTAGGTCAAAAGGAAAAAAATCTAAATATTAATAAAAAGGACAAAAATCTAAATAAACATAAACAATTATTTTTGTCTTGTCTGAACAGTTTATAACTTAATAAAATAATTTCTTCTCATTTATTGTACAAATTTTAATTTGTATCTCTAAGTCTCTTTAGCAAAATTCCCGAAATTAATGCATCTGATATGTACCCAACAAAGGAGAGAAACACAGACAAAGTCTGTTTTCTGCCCAGGACTGAGTCTAGGTACAAAGAAAAATATTTACCATGAGAATTCATAACTATACCTTTTTTACAATCAGAGTTTAACAGTAGCATTAACAAAAATTGGTCTTGCAAAAGCTACCTCTATAGAATTCCTATACATAAAGCCCTAACAATTAAAATATTAAAATCCAACATTCCAAAAAACAAAAGAAAATAAGTCACCATAAACAAGAGTTAAGAAACAGCATAGTGAAGATTTGGAACCCAAACTAGCTCAGATATTAGAATTGCAAGTAAAGATTATATATATAATATCAAGTATATTTATAATACCAAATAAAAATATGTAAGAAAATAAGGAACAAGTTTGTATCTTTTGAAACAGACAGATTAGTCAAGAAAATAAATATAAAATTAAGTACTCTAATGATATTGATCATAAAGGATCTGTATTAAGTGCTATTAATAAAACTAATAAGAAAATATTTTAAATAGAAAAATAATTATTTCTATGACCCAACTGGTCAGGTAAAACAATAAACTAGATGCAGGTGAAAGAGAGAGTTAATAAATTGAACATCTGAAAATACCCTATAATGAAGCGTGAGACAACAATAGAAAAACATGATAGCTGAAGAGATATGATAGAGAGGAAGTCTAACATATATTTAAAATGGAGACCCAGAATAAAAGTATATGAAGAATGAAAAAACTTGCTTTATAAAAATGTGTTAACTGATAATTTTCTAGATCTCTTATTGATTTTAGAGCATTATTAAAAACTATTACCCCCATGATGAAGCTGAAAAACACAGCACAAGAACTTTGTGAAGCATACACAAGTTTCAATAGCTGAATCAATCAAGCAAAAGAAAGGATATCGGAGATTGAAGATCAACTCAATGAAATAAAGCAAGAAGGCAAGATTAGGGAAAAAGAGTGAAAAGAAATAAACAAAGCCTCCAGGAAATATGGGATTATGTGAAAAGACTAAATCTGTGTTTAATCGGTGTACATGAAGGTATGGGGAGAATGAAAATAAATTGAAAAACACTCTTCAGGATATTATCCAAGAGAACTTTCCCAACCTAGCAAGGTAGGCCAACATTCAAATCCAGGAAATACACAAAACACCACAAAGATATTCCTTGAGAAGAGCAACCCCAAGGCACATAATCATCAGATTCACCAGGGTTGAAATGAAGGAAAAAATGCTAAGGGCAGCCAGAGAGAAAGGTCAGGTTACCCACAAAGGGAAGCCCATCAGACTCACAATGGATCTCTCGGCAAAAACCCTTCAAGCCAGAAGAGTGGGGGCCAATATTTAACATCCTTAAACAAAAGAACTTTCAACCCAGAATTTCATATCCAGCCAAACTAAGCTTCATAAGTGAAGGAGAAATAAAATACTTTATGGACAAGCAATTGCTGAGAGATTTCATTACCACTAGGCCTGCCTTCCAAGAGCTCCTGAAGGAAGCACTAAACATGGAAAGGAACAACTAGTACCAGCCACTGCAAAAATGTACCAAATGGTAAAGACTATCAACACAGTAAAGAAACTGCATCAACTAAGAGGCAAAACAACCAGCTAGTATTAAAATGGCAGGATCAAATTTACATATAACAACTTTAACCTTAAATGTAAATGGGCTAAATGCCTCAATCAAAAGACACAGACTGGCAAATTGGATAAAAAGTCAAGACCCTAGAGTGCTGTATTCAGGAGATCCATCTCATGTGCAAAGACACACATAGACTCAAAATAAAGGGATGGAGGAAGATTTACCAAGCAAATATAGAGCAAAAAAAGCAGGGGTTACAATCCTAGTTTCTGAAAAAATTGACTTTAAACTAACAAAGATCAAAAGAGACAAATAAAGGCATTACATAATGGTAAAGGGATCAATGCAACAAGAAGAGCTAACTATCCTAAATATATATGCACCCAATACAGGAGCACCCAGATACATAAAGCTTATCCATCATGATCAAGTTGGCTTCATCCTAGGGATTCAAGGCTGGTTCAACATTCACAAATCTATAAACATAATCCATCACATAAACAGAACTGAAGACAAACACCACATGATTATCACAATAGACGCAGAGAAGGCCTTTGACAAAATTCAATGGCCCTTTATGCTAAAAACTCTCACTATACTAGGTATTGACGGATCGTATCTCAAAATAATAAGAACTATTTATGACAAACCCACAACCAATATCGTACTGAATGGGAAAACACTGGAAGCATTCCCTTTGAAAACTGGCGCAAGACAAGGATGCCTTCTCTCACCACTCCTATTCAACATAGTATTAGAAGTTCTGGCTAGGGCCATCAGGCAAGAGATAGAAATAAAGTGTATTCACATAGAGAGAGAGGACATTCAATTGTGCCTGTTTGCAGATGACATGATTGTATATTTAGAAAATCCCATTGTCTCATCCCAAATCTCCTTAAGCTGAAAAGCAACTTCAGCAAAGTCTCAGGATACAAAATCAATATGCAAAAATCACAAGCATTCCTATACACCAATAATAGACAGAGTGCAAAATCATGAGTGAACTCCCATTCACAATTTTTGCAAAGAGAATAAAATACCTAGGAATACAACTAACAAGGGATGTGGAAGACCTCTTCAAGGAGAAGTAGAAACCACTGCTCAAGGAAATAAGAGAGGACACAAACAGATGGAAAAACATTCCATGTTCATGGTTAGGAATAATCAATATGGTGAAAATGGCCATACTGCCCAAAGGAATTTAGATTCAATGCTATTCCCATCAAGCTACCAATGACTTTCTTCACAGAACTGGAAAAAGACACCTAAACTTTATATGGAACCAAAAGAGAGCCCGCATAGCCAAGACAATCCTAAGCA